>CBVK0101518315.1:0-15104 GCA_900067695.1 Picea abies
ATATATATGGGGTTAATATGATTTATAAAAGAATTCATATAATTTAACAAGATTTTTTGAATCATATGGAAAATGGCATCTATGTGTTGTAATTTATTTGCCATTCTAATTGTCGTATAAAAAACAATGAATTTCAAAAAATAAATACACAATATATCCAATAAAGGTAATTTTCCACTCTAATCCGAGGGGAGGAGATATTATGAAAACATAAACCCCACCCTCATATGTTTTGCATAACATCTCCCCCCACATCCATCCATATATGTTTTGCATAATATCTCCCCCATTTATATTTTTCATAATATCTTCCCTCACCCTCATGTGTGTGTGTGTTTTGCATAATATCTCCCTCCACCTCTACCCTCATATGTTTTGCATAATATATTCCCTTACCCTCACCTTCAGAGAGAGAGAGAGAGAGAGAGAGAGCTTTATAAAATTATTCATATAATTCAATGATTATTTTTTTAATCATATGGAAAATGGCATCTATGTGTTGTAATTTATTTGTCATTGTAATTGTCGTATAAAACACAATGAATTTAAAAAAAACACACACACAATATATCCAATAAAGGTAATTTGTCACTCTATATCCAATAAAGGTAATTTGCCACTCTAATCAGAGTGGGAAATTCATTGTGTTTTTTGTTTTGTTTTTAAATTCATTGTGTTTTATACGACAATTAGAATGACAAATAAATTACAACACATATATGTCATTTTCCATATGATTAAAATTTTTTTGTTGAATTATAGGAATAATTTAATAAAACATGCACACATACATACATATGTGAGGGTGAGGGTGGGGGAAGATATCATGCAAAACATAATATATGAGGGTGGGGTAGGGGTTGATATTATGCAAAAAATAATATATGAGAGTGGGGTTTAGGGTAGGGCTAGATATTATGCAAAACACACACACACATATTGGAGTTATAGGATTTTTTAATTAAAAAATGATTTCAAGGTTATTAATGTTTTAAAAAAAGATATACTGATATTTTGTTGTATTTTTTACTAAATTTATATGAAATATGTAACTTTGATTTTTATCTCAATTACAAGTAAGTTACAATGTCATATAAGGTTAGAGATATTAAAAAGTATATGACCCCATTGTAAGTAGCCTCAACAATGATCACAAAGGATGTTGGCCTTCTTGCAACTATTATTTAGACTAAAACTACTTTTTGGTCTTGGAGTAAGACCTAAAACTGTGTATGATTGGTTAAGAGCTCGTCTTCCTTAGATGCAAGGGAACAAGTTAATGACCCAATACTTAGAGACATATGGAAAAAGTAAAAGTCTACCCCTTTACGGACCACCAGTTGATCATTTTAGGCGACGTGGTTTTCCTTGAATAACGATGATGATTCTACCCACATTCGTGAATAACAATCAGTGATGGTTGTCCTTACTTCTCATGGACAAACTAAGTTATGATAGGTTTTGTCGCCCTTCGATTTTTTAATTTTTTTACAATGCTACATAGTGTAGGAGAAAGTCTTATGGTTTATTTCTCCATTTCTACATATTCAACATGAACTTTTTATTCATTTATAATTATTTGAGTTGTTTCCATCTTATGTTTTGTGATATTACATGCTTTCCATACCATGGGATGTTGAGTTTCAAGTAGGGGTTTTACATTATGATAGCCTTCTCTATATTGAAGTTGTTTATGTAGTATTTTCGTGTGTTTTCTCTATTTTTCTTTCCTATAGTATTCTTGTACATGACTTTTCAATTCCTTTTTTTCAATGGGACATCTTTCTTATACAAAGTTTTGCATACAACAAATATTCATTTGTTTTTCATGAGACACACAATGAGTGCTCAATTAGTTAGAGATATAAAATGGCTACCTAATTCAACTAGATACAAAATGGATGCCAATATAACAACTTAGACATATAGAAAAATGTCGATACAACAACTTAGAGATATATAACTATTGGAAATACACCACTTAGAGATACATAATGGCTACCAATATAACCACTCATTTACCCCCCTCCTTTTCATTGCACTATTGCCCTTTAACTTCTTTGACTTTGTTGGAATATTGTCATGCATGTGCATATTTGTTCACTAGGTACTTGTTTCATGACACATTATGATTAGGAGTTTGATAGATAACACTTAAGTTGACAATATATATTGTTCATTCACTTGCAAAAACTAGCACTTAGTTGTACGTAATACACACAAAGGATGTCCTATATAGAGCATAACACCAACATTATGTGGAGAAGCCCGCTCTAGAAATACACCGAGATAATAAAGCCATTATAATCAATATCTAGTCAACTCCCGCTTCAAAAAACTCATTTTTCCACCATCTGTCTTGGAGTTCAATCAAATAACTTTCAAAGGTTTTTTAGACTATGAATAAGTTAAGAGACCAATAAGAATAAGACTATGAACAAAAGGCCAATAAACCCTAAGACCAACAAAGCCCTTCCAAACATAGTTCGATCATGAACAAAATTGGTACCACAAAAAAAACACTTTGAATGTACTTTATCACGACAAATGAGTGCTTTAAGAGCATTACCACCTTTGAAAAAAAAAAGAAAAAAAGAGTCTAATGGTTATGCTTTAAGAGCATTACCCTCACCCTCATAAAGCATAACACCAAGAGTCTAATGGTTATGCTTTAAGAGCATTACCCTCACCCTCATAAAGCATAACACCAAGAGTCTAATGGTTAAAAACACATGTTTCCTCCTCCTTAGAGGTCAAAGATTCAAATCTAGAAAATGATAAGGTATGTATACCTCCTTAAACTTTAGATCCAAATGAAAATCCTCCCAAAATAAAGGGATCTCTCATAAACCAATTTAAAGTCTAGAATCCAACAACATAATTGAACAATTATATCTATCCTACTCTTACTTAAAAATTCATTTTTCCACCATCTACCCAAGCATGTAACTTTTAATTAAAATTTATTTTTTCACTATCTTAAATTCAATGAAATAACTTTTAATTTTGTTTAGAACATAAATAAGTTAAATTAAGGCAAAATATAAAAATAAAATAAAATAAAACCAATAAAATCCCTTCAAACATTTTGAATAAAACCAATAAAAAACCCAGAACATCTCGAATGTACTTTATCCTATGCCATACGCCATCATGCTGTAAGAGCTTTACCAACTCATTCAAGTGTAGTACAACGTTACATAACTACAAACCGTAAGACATGACAGCGACAGTGTCCATAATGTTAGTACCGTGGTGAGGAGCAGGAAACTTTTTCCGAGGGCCTTCTCCCGTCCTCTTGTTCGCCTTGGGATTCCATTTCCTGACCACTTTACTCATCAGCCCGCTGAATTCTTTTGTAGACTTACTCTTTTCCTGTTATTGAGAGCCGAAACAGGCAACGTTTCGTTCAAATTCGGGCCAAAAGAATGGGCGAGCAGTCGCTCATTTACAGTTTTGTTTCGAGAGGGACGGTCATATTGGCCGAGTACACGGAATTCACTGGGAATTTTACCACTGTGGCTTACCAGTGCCTCCAGAAGCTCCCGGCCACCAGCAATAAGTTCACATTTGACTGTCAACGCCACACCTTTAATTATCTCGTCGAAGATGGATTTAGTAAGTGTCGGTCGAATTACATTTAAATTTGAGGCCCGTTTTTCCCTAAATCGGATAATATTTTCTGCAATACTTCCAGGTCCAGTCTGCATTAGCTGTTTAAAGTTTTGTGTTAAATAAGAGAGGAAATTTTAATAGGTGGACATTGGCTGCCAATTCCTACCTATCACGAACTTTTCTTTTTTCTTTTGTTCATTGTTTCTTGAGATACATTGCCAGTATGAATTACTCACTGTTAATAATCTTTATCTCATATGGATTCGATATTGTTCAAGGGAAAATACTGTAGATCAATTTTCCTGTAGCCTTCTTTGTATACGATGTCCTCTTTGTTTCTGTCAAAGCAGACCAAAGTTTACAGGCAACTGAAATGAGGCTCTTGGAGTTGAAATGCTGACCAATGACAGGCAAATGCTGCTAGCTAGCCTCTTGACGAGAATGCCCTCATGGAAAGGTAGATTATGTAGAAGGATTACGTTTGAAATGGCCTTTGAGCATTTTTTATGCTTATTCCTTTGAACGGGTAATATTAGTAGGCATGTGCCAACAGATCTGTCATCCTTAATAAACATTTAGCCTGATACAGGGTCGTTACAGGGTCGAGACAAATAAAAATATTATCTTAAAAATATGATTATTATTATTATATTTTATGTCCTTGAAAAATATTACAATTTTTATATTTAATGTTGTCTATAAATTTTGAACTAGGCACCCTTAATTTAATTCCAAGTGTATTATATTTATTATTACCTTAGGGCTCAGCCTGTTGCCAGGGGTATTGTTTGAAAGCCAGTAATGCCTGTCTTTGAACTAGGCACCCTTAATTTAATTCCAAGTGTATTATATTTATCATTAACTTAGGGCTCAGCGTGTTGCCAGGGGTATTTTTTGAAAGCCAGTAATGCCTGTCTATGGCTATAGTTTGTTAGTTCCACTTCGTAGTGTTTCGGGGGAATTCAATTGACTTGGATGATATTAGTTTTCCAAAATATTTGTATTAAGAAAAGTGGGTTGCATTTTATAGTTTTTGGGTGGCTGTGGGAATGATCCTTTACCACTTTGTGTGATTCATCAATTCTTTGCATGTGTATGTATGTCCTTGTATTTATGTGCATGAAGGTAGCATAGTTCACATGAATGGCTTAGCAGTTTTGTATTTACATGGTACTCTTTTGGGAATTGAATCGACATATATGATATTAGTTATCCAAAATACTTGAACTAAGAAAAGTGGGTTGCATTTTAAAATTTGGGAGGAATGATCCTTCAAACCTTTTGGGACTTTAATCGACATATATGAGATTAGTTATCCAAAATACTCGGATTAAGAAAAGTGGATTGCATTTGGGAATTGAATCGACATATATGATATTAGTTATCCAAAATACTTGGATTAAGAAAAGTGGATTGCATTTTATAATTTAGGAGGAATGATCCTTCAAACCTTTGTGTCATTCATCAATTCTTTGCATTTGCGTGTCCTTGTATGTCTGTACATGAAAGTTGCAATGTGTGGGAAGTTATATTTCAAGTTCAAATCTTTGTATCATTCATCAATTCTTTGCATTTGCTTGTCCTTGTATGTCTGTACATGAAAGTTGCAATGTGTGGGAAGTTATATTTCAAGTTCACATGAATGGCCAACAGTTATATATGTAAATGGTAGCTGCAAAATTCAAAGATGCATATTTCAAGTTTAAGTGAAGGCTTATACCACCCTATGTGTAACCATTGGCAAAGGGTGTAGGTAGATGACAAAGCGTCATTTGGTCTCAGCTTTGTGACATCTTGCATCCTGCCATATTGTCAATGATTTTGATTTGACAAAGTATCATTTGGTACAGCTATGTCACGAGGTTGACATTTGGCATCTTGCAAGTTAGCTATATTTTGGTTGAGTGTGTAAATCCATTTATATAAGTGGATTCTCAGTAAATTCAATGTTATTTTAATTAACATAGATGCTTAAATTTCAATGTTTTTTTTACCTTCTTTACATTTAAGAGAGATTTATGTTAATGTATACAAAACTCAGGAGATATGCAACCTCCTCTTTACACTTCAGAGAAGGTTTAAGATGTGTATATGTTCATATATAGAAAATTACAAATATGCAAGTCTGGAGATATTCAATCTGCTGTTGGACTCTTAATAGATTGGAGAAGGTTTAAGATGGATATCCGTTAGTATATAGAACTTTGGATATGCAACCTCTAAATGTATATCAGACCCTAGATGAATCTCTGCTCGTTAGGATACTGTCGAGTGCACCCTACAGAAAACCTTCTACATTTCTTCAATGCTGGACTTCCCCTCTGCGTTTTCTATTGATTATCATATTAGTCGGGGAGGGCATAGCGGATGTTTAGCATCCATCTAATGGGCCTACGGGCTACCAGAGGATCATGATGTTGTTGGTGTTATAGTTGACAATTTATTAGAGCACGTATAGAATCCTGCAATGAATGATCCCAGGGTAGTGAATGCAGTGGGTTGGCTACGGTAATCGCTAATGGATGTTAGACACAATGTCAGAGATGTTATAGTTTCCTTGGTGGTTTGTTAGAGCATGCACACAAGCCTGTAATGAAGGATTCAAGGACAGTGAGGTTAGTTGATCAAGTAGTTTTACAATTGTGACTGACTGTTTCATTGTTTGTGATTAATTACAAACTTCTTCTTTTCTGGATTTTGCAGCATATTGTGTCGTGGCAGATGAATCTGTTGGAAGACAGGTGCCGATAGCCTTCCTGGAGCGCATTAAAGATGAGTTTAAGAAGAGATATAGTGATGGAAGAGCTGAAGTAGCTATAGCCAACGGCCTTAACCAGGAATTTGGGTAGGTGTGTGCTCGCATTGTTTGGATATATTCCAGTTGGGTTAATCAACACCAAGGGAATTTCCTAGTTCACTCTTTGATCTCATTGTTATATTGTTATGTCGATCAACCATGCAGGCCAAAATTGAAACAGCATATGGACTATTGTGCGCAACATCCAGAACAGATCAATAAATTCGCCAAAACCAAGGCTCAGGTTGCAGAGGTCAAAGGCGTTATGATGGACAATATTGAAAAGGTATTATTCTGCTGTAATGTTTAGGTATCATGGTTGCGATATCTTTGGACACTTTGTGTAGGCTTTATTATTGTAAAGAGTGTTTTCCAAAGATGAAAATAATGCATTCAAGGTAATGATAATATATATAGACTTGCGGAAAAATGTCCATCCACCCCGTTTACGGGTTTGCCATTAAAAAGGGGAATGTGAACATATCTGATAATGTAATTATGAATCGTAAAGACTGTACATTTATGATGTCAAATTAATATAGGGAGTATGGTCTAGTTCCTTCTTACTTATAGGATGTCCACAGTAGTAGCCTTTCATTATGTTGATTGGTTGCTCGATGAATATGTGTGCTTGTTTGGCCTTCTATGACTTTAAAACTTCCTCTCTTCTTGTATGCTATCCCACAGTGGGAGGTCTGGTCTGATATGTCATACATTGTGAATACTAAACAAGATAATAAACAACTGAATGCTGCATTTGGCATGTTCCAAGGTCATAAACAGTGGGATACCTTGTGTTTGGGAACCTTCTCTCTTCTCAGGGTGTGTGATCATAAACATTGAAAATACTAAACCAAATAATAGTTTCTAGGACTTTAAAACTGTAGATTTCCCTCCCCTAGGTGACTCTGCTGTCCTTATGTTCTCAATCAAATAATCAATTGCAGAATTTAATTAACATAGAAATATAAATTCTGAGCACAGCAACAACCACACAATAGCTGGAAAACAGTAAATAGCGGAAGCATAAATGAATACACACATGCACAGATGATTTCTCCTTCTAAATCAACATTTCATTCCTTAATCAAAGCTTACAAGGAAACCTCCACAGACTACTTAAAAGTTAAACCTAGCCGCTGTACGGCCTATGCACAGATGATTTCTCCTTCTAAATCAGCATTTCATTCCTTAATCAAAGCTTACAAGGAAACCTCCACAGACTACTTAAAAGTTAAACCTAGCCGCTGTATGGCCTATGCACAGATGATTTCTCCTTCTAAATCAGCATTTCATTCCTTAATCAAAGCTTACAAGGAAACCTCCACAGACTACTTAAACCTAGCCGCTGTACAGCCTGGTCAATCATACAAGAACTGAGCTGTACAGCTTTCACAGAGGGTAAGGCCTGCTGCACGGTGCTGTATGGATCCATGCATTAGAAGAATTTGGAATTAATTTTTGGGCCCAGGGTTGATGAAGGTTGGATTGTCTGGTGGGAGGATGCCATTTCTCGCAGTGTGGCCTTTCTGAGGAGCTATGGTCATTGGATTGCTAGAGTTCAACAAAAACATAATAGGGCCATCACCGAAGCACTGGAATGTGTCTTGCATAGCCTTTAGAATAATCCTTATGATGTTGAGAAGCAGGCTTGTGCAGCTAAGCTACGCCATTTTCTTAAAGTTGATGAAGTTTGACATGCCAAAGGCATTCAGATTAGATCTTGTTTGCACTAGCTGAGAACTGGAGATGGGCCAACTAAAGCATACTAAAGAAATCTTTAAAGCCATGGCCACCAAGGAAGCCAGGGAATGACTTGTTTGCTTGAAAACAACAATGGGACGAGTGATTGTCTAAGAGGAAGTTGAAGTGGATTTGTCAATCACTATTATATTGTTTTTCAATCTTAGGGACGGATTGAAGAACATGAGGTGGCCATGTAGAAATGCTTAGACATACTCCCAACTCTATTGTTTGATAAACATGAAAGGGTTTGTGATCAATCATTGGCTCTTAATATACTAGGCATATGAATGAGGATCATTGGTTGAAGTTGGATAATGGATCACAATCTCAAGACGTTATGTTTCTTCCCTTGTTTCACCTTGGTGGCCAACATTTGTGCCCTAGTTCCGTGTTGTCACCACCCAGGGAAAAGGGGTACTATTGGGGGACCCTCACAAGGGTAACATTTCGTTTCCCCACCATACTTAACACTTTCTATCTTGGAGCATGTCTTAGTGCATTGAACTTCAATAATGGGTCATGGTCTATTCTCTCATGAGAAGAGGGGCCAAAGGCCCAGAGGTTGATTGCAATTGCTAAGAAAAATAAGAATAAAGAAAGAATAATGCTAAAGAAAGAATAGCAAAGGACTCTCAAAATCCAGTCCAAACTTGAGCTCTACCCTTCCTGTGTTCGCCCCAATCCCAAAGCAGTTATGCTATAGCTTGAAACCTTATAAAGGGGACTTGCAAATATGATAATAGGACAGTATAAAGGTAGATTAAGGGGTTGGAAAAACATAGCGCTTAGAAAGTGGTAACTCAAGAGCAAGCGCATCGTCCACAAAGGTGCTCATAGAAATGGACTCAATGACACCATAAGCCATGAAGTAAGCCCAACGTACCACTATCACACTTACTCTTGAAGGGTTCCTTTCTTTCACTACTTCCCCCAGGGCATACCCTCTACTTGGGTCTTTTCTTTCACTCTTTTGGTTGGCACCTTAATAGGGTCAAATGAAGATCCTCCCATATTCAAACTTGTCAACTTACATAAAGTCATGAGTGAATGTGAAATTTGAAGGGGATGCTTGATGTGAATTATTCATGTGGCTTATATCTTAGGTAACAACTTACTTTGCATGATTTAAGGAGTGGTATATCTTATGAACATTGGCTTTACTTGATTTCATATTTTGTTTTGATCAAGATGCCCCTGACATGGTTCTTAAAGGATGCCCCAGGATTTCACCCAGGACATTGTGCCTCTATTGCAGGATATGGCACGTGTGATGCAAAGCATTGAGTCACCGAGTGGCTTGACACATTCAAAGATTGGCTCTCACATCTTCTGGACCTTGGATGATGGACATATGGGTTTGATTTTGATAGATATGGTCATGATGGTATAGAGATGGGCAGGAAGCCCACACCCTAGGCTCTACACCCCAGAGATTATCATGCATTGGATAGAGGATATTGCACAAGGAGATGATGGAAGGACACACAAAGATGACATACACTCCTCTCCACCCTGGACGCTATGCTCTACACCTTAGACGTTGGACCTCTTTGATGATGACGTCACACATTAGGGTTTGACGATGATATGGGTTGTTTTCCATTTGGGGCACCATTGATGATGTGACATGACTATAGATGAGGAGATGCACCTCCTACATTGATTGTACCATGAGATGATGACACATGACCTTGGAAGGCCTTCACACACTCTCTTGGAGCATGACGTCACCACACGTGTGACCTACGAGGGCATTGTTATTTTGTTTTAGCATGATTTATCATTTGTAAAGGCAATTTGAGGGTCGGCCCCACTTGTGACATGATTATTGACTTTTTTGGACAAATTGAGCGCTAGGGTTTCCTTATAAATAAGGCTAGCGCTCCAACTCTTTTTCATCATTACTTTTCTCCTCACACAAGTGAGGAGGAGCTCTAGAAAAGTTTGCTCTCTTCTCTTATTGTCCCTTGGGTCTAGTGCGCCACTCTTGGAGGAGGATTGCTTGTGGATGCTTTGTTTCTTGGATGATATCTTGTTGCAACTAGGGTTTCTCTTGGCATAGTGACTTGGATAAGTAAGTAATTGCTTCAAGTTTATGTGTTTGCTCATGGTATAATTGTTAATTGCTATCTTGTTGCATGTTACTTTGTCCTAGTAAAACCCTAGGAAGGAGACTGTTATCGCACAATCTGTACTTGCCCAAAGCCCACGACAAATGAGGGAGATTGGCATAACAAACAGGATGTCCTATCACTGTCACCTCAATAGGAAATCCCCACTTTTTAGGGATGGATAGAAGTCTAACCCAAGGAAGGCGTCCTGAGTGACCTAAAGGGGATAAAAGTACCCCCCCTCTCACTGGTCACTCAAGTTAAAGGTGTCACAAGGTTTATGTCCAAGAAAGATGAAGCAATTGAAAGTGATGAAGTGTACCTGCCCAAAACAAGACAACTAAGCATATATATGGCAGTTTCAAGTACAAAAATGATAGTAAAACTTCAAGAGACAGTAAACCAAGCGAAAATATGCTAGCTGATATAAAAATGCAGCAATGAACAAGTATACACAGCAATTAATAAATTGTAACAACTGCAATAAAAGCTCTTTAGAATTGCTTGAAAAGACAGTGAAAAGATAGCATTTACTAAGCAGAATGATAATCAAATGTCATAAGCAAATTTTGAAGTGTTTAGCTAGCATTCAAAGTCAATTATGTAGAAAATTTGTTGCAGTTAGATGGTTGTAGCAAACATTTATAACAACAGCAAGAAAGTTAGCGATCTAGGCTAAATTAGTGTTAGATTTAATTAGTAATAGCTCAAGAGAATAGTGTTTGAGTGTTTGATCAACCTTCCAACAAAAGAGAGACAAGAGACTAGTGCCTTTAGGGTTTATGGTCAATTATATCAGCACATTAACTTGGAGAGACAACAATGATTATGCTTGTCTAAAAAATAACATGGTGGAAGCTTGAGAAGTAGTACCTTAAGTTCTCAAGCACCAAGCCTCAAAGAGAAGGTTTAACTAGGGTGTAGGCACTTCTAGGGCCTAGTGATTTCTCCTATCCTTAGACTCTTGAAAAATATTTAATGCAATAAGAACTAGACAAAGCTTCTAAATTGTTAGCACTTTAGGGCTTTACAAGTTTGTCTAACAAAGATCTTCTTAAGCAAAACTAGCAAAATAAAGAGCAAGAAAGAAGCACCTTATGTTTCTTACTCCTAGGGTTTCAAGCAAGCAATTTCATAATCTTACATATGAACAAGTAAACATACCATAGACATTTATCATGAAATGAAAATTGCAGATTTTCTTCATCGAGAATAATCAAGCACAAAAACCCTAGATTTGCTAAAATTTCACCAAGAAATGATCCAAAATAGCCTCCACGCAAGTGTGCCTTGGTAATTTCAGCCAATAACACCTTTAGGGCGAAAATTTCAGTCCTCCCTCTTGTGAGACGTGAGTTGTTATGTAAAAATGAGAGTACTTTATGTTTATTTATACAAAATTTTGACCTTTAATTAATTTTCGGGTCAAAATAAGGCCGACCTGGCCAATTTACAATAAAATTCAATTTTGACATAATAAAAATTAATTAGCATCTAAAGACAACTCCAAGGGTGACGTCATGCCCTTCTAGGGTGACGTTGAGGCCTAAAGGTGGAGTGTTGAGCCTAAAATGTAGGGTGTTTGGTCTCTAGAGGCCCCAGATGATGCCCACATGTGCCACCAAGCTCATAAATGCCTCCTAAATGAAAATCCTAGCTCTGGATGACGTCTAGGGTCATGATGGTGACGTCCAGGGCCCTCAAGGGCCAACGTCCATGTGAAAGAGCAAGGTCCCCCTAGGTCTAGGTCTGCCAGGGTGCCTCTAAAGGCAATGTCCTTCTTTTTCTCGGTGCAAATATTCAATTTCTTCTTACCCCTGGCTGGGGTTGCAACATCCATCTGTGGGATTTAAGCCCCCATGAAGGTCCAAGCTAATCATTCCCTCATGTGTACCTGTCCACCGGGCAAGGTCCTGTAACAACAACAAGTATGCCCTCCAGGGGTTCATAAGCCACAGGGATCATAGCATGTAAATCACATCCAATAATTAAATTACCCAAACATGTGCATCAAACCCCCCTTAACCCAGACAAATGCTCAAAGATGTTATGCAACTTGGCAAGTTAGGTTTAGAGAAGGTCTCAGGGTGTCTTATTGGGCTAACCTCTCTTAAGTTTGGGGTGTTTCCCAAGTGGGATCTAATCCAATTCATGTAAGTGTATGAGGTGGCATAGGGTAAGTATTTTGGCATGGGGTGCATGTAATAACAGGGAAATGTAAAGTCTTACTTGCGGGTGCTTTTGTAGAGGGTGAGCTGCACCTTGTCATAAATGCAATTGTTTCCTAACCCATTTATTGCCTTTTATTCTTAGCTTTATTTCTTTTGATCATTTGCTTTTGTGCTTCAAGGGAGGAGTTGAGGGCCACTGTCCTGGCTTGATGACCAGAGGTGACAACGCTATCCACAAACATTTCACGGAAATGAGAAGGTTGGCTCGTGATTAGACCCCCTTTCTCTTGGTTATGCCACCAAGAGCCACTACCCTAGTTTGGTGACCAGATAGGTGGTAGTGTCATACCGCTACATGCCCATGGTCATAATAGGTCGGCTCATGATGAGACCTCCTATCCATCAACTAGTACCTTGAGTGTTTATGTATCTTATGGGTCCCTTTTCTTACTAGGAAGCTTTTCACTGCTTTCTCGTGGATCCCTGGGCGAAGCATCTCAAAGGTTTCAACATTGGATTTAAACTCTTGCCAGCTACTTTTACCCTCTGGGCCTTTAGCCCCTTCTTCCCACAACGTAAGGTACAACCCTTCCTAGCGTAGTTAATCCCAATGCCCAAACAAGGATAGCGGAGATGGACGGAATAAAGATGGAAAATGGTAAGTATGGAGGGAACGAACGATGAATTTTCACAGACCCACCCAGTAGCAACCCATGCTAAAGGGAAACCAACTTACTAGGGCATCGTGTTACCCTTCCAGGTATAAAGGAGGCAAAGAGCATAATTTCCAAGCAAACGTTATGAAATGAAGAAGGATTCAATACAACATATTCAAGTGCTTCAAAAATCAGAGTGATACATACCATGATACCTGGACTCATTACCTCATGGAGCAAGACCCACCGCTACTTCAGGACCAGGTTGGTGGGATGGATTGTTGCTGGTGATAAATGGACTGCACTGAAGAAAAGAGGGGCCCTCCGGGGCCATGCTCAAGTCGTCTGGCTCTTGGTACTCCATGTTTAGGACCTGTGGGCTTCGAGATGTGATCTCCTCAGTTATCCCTAGGCTAGGGGATAACATCTGGCTCCAACTCGGGGACATGTGCTCACCGTAGAGCACATGAGAACCTTAGCATCTATGGTATTACATGTGCCTGCTAAATCTCAACAAAGGATATTAGTAATCCCTAGGGTGGTGATATCACCCCTTGTTCATATATGATATAATAAACAAATAAAGAGCATCTCTAATCTAGCATATGATCATGAGCATACATATATACATAATGAAACAAGACAATATGAAACTACAACTATACTAACATGATATGCAATGGTATGTACAATGGATGAAAATGCCTACCTATCCTAACTTACCTGTACTTACCTATGAAATGCTAGGTATAAGCATACCACCAATACAACCACGCTAGCAATGTATCATAACACATGCCTCTGTGCTTCATCATAAACCAAAACAATGACAAGTTAAGCACAAAATAAACATGAGTTAGAGCATGCATTATATCATAGGAAATTGTAAAGTCTAGCTATGGAGGCGGGAAAGAGGGATAAAATCATGCCAAGTAAGGTGGCACCTTGGAAAAGGTCAGTGGAGTCGTCGGATATCCTCTTAAGGATTATCAAAGGGAGTGAGGGAATCACCCTCAGTGGAGTCGCTAGGTAAGCTTCGTAAGATGGGGGCTTTGTGGGAAAGGCTTATCGAAAAAGTGTCGTTGAGGAATATTGACTCAGTGTTCCTCGACAACGGCACCAAAAATGTTATCGCAAGATTTGTACTTTCCCAAAGCCCACGATAAGTGAAGGAGATTGGCGTAATAAACAAGATGTCCTATCACTGTCACCTCAACAGAAAATCCCCACTTTTTAGGGATGGATGGAAGTCTAACCCAAGGGAGGCGTCCCCAGTGACCTAAAGGGCTGGGTGAGATAAAGATAAGGATAAAAGTACCCCCCCTCTCACTGGTCACTCAAGTTAAAGGTGTCACGAAGTTTATGTCCAAGAAAGATGAAGCAATTGAAAGTGATGAAGTGTACCTGCCCAAAACAAGACAAGTAAGCATATATATGGCAGTTTCAAGTACAAAAATGATAGTAAAGCTTCAAGAGACAGTAAACCAAGTGAAAATATGCTAGCTGATATAAAAATGCAGCAATGAACAAGTTTACAACAACAATTAATAAATTGTAACAGCTGCAATAAAAGCTCTTTAGAATTGCTTGAAAAAACAGTGAAAAGATAGCATTTACTAAGCATAATGATAATCAAATGTCATAAGCAACTTCTGAAGTGTTTAGCTAGCATTCAAAGTCAATAATGCAGAAAAATTGCTGGAGTTAGATGGTTGTAGCAAACATTTATAACAGCAGCAAGAAAGTTAGCGATCTAGGCTAAATTAGTGTTAGATTTAATTAGTAATAGTTTAAGAGAATAGTGTTTGAGTGTTTGATCAAACCTTCCAACAAAAGAGAGACAAGAGACTAGTGCCTTTAGGGTTTATGGAGTCAATTATATCAGCACATTAACTTGGAGAGACAACAATGATTATACTTGTCTAAAAAATAACATGGTGGAAGCTTGAGAAGTAGTACCTTAAGTTCTCAAGCACCAAGCCTCAAAGAGAAGGTTTAACTAGGGTGT
>CBVK0101518322.1:0-17030 GCA_900067695.1 Picea abies
TTCATGGGCTTGTTGATGGGCTTTGGGGGCTTGTGTTGCGATTTCACACCCACATATGTGAATAAATAATTCTAATTTAATGTTGAGTTTAGTGAAGGGCTCCTTAGAGTGCTAAGAGCTTATAAACTCACTTTGGACTCCTATAAAAGGAGAGAAAAGATTATGACATCTCATTGTGACATTATGGAGTTAGCATAAGTGAGTGAGCAGGCTATGCAATTTTGTTCCAAGATAGAAAGGTGCTATTCATGCCCAAAGGATCTAGCTCCAAATCAGCAGTGGTTCTTGGAGTTAGAGAGAGTAACTTGTATAGGCTAAAGGGCCAACCTATGCAAGCTATGGCCAACAATAGCAGAGTGACAAAGGTTAGGGAGCAGGTAGCTCCGAAAGTTGTGCAAACTCAAAGGGAGCCCAACTTCAGAGGGAGTCAGTAGATTCAGAGGGAATTCGTGTTGAATTGAAAGCAGCTGCAAGAGCCATTCTCCGGAGGATGGCAAAGACCCCTAGCTGAGATCTAGGGCCCCCAGTGCACTCCTGGGGATTTGGTCTGGGACCAAACAGTCAGTGCCATGGCAAAAGACCCTTGTAAGGGCCCCCAGTAGATGATTGGGGTTCTTGGTCTGGGACCAAGCAGTGAAGACCCTTGTGAGGGCCCCCAGTAGATAATTGGGGCTCTTGGTCTGGGACCAAGCAGTTAAAGTCCCTAGATATGTCTAGGGCCCCTGGACATGTTCCAGGGTACCCATGTCTGAGACATGGGTTGATCCTTAGTCTTGTACTTTGGTGGATAAGACCCCAGAGATGTTCTGGGGCCACCTAGTCTTTGATCAGGTGTTTGTTGGTATATGACCCTCTTTGAAGGCAGGCATGACCACATGAGGGATGTATCCCATATGCAGTGATGATAAAGTTAAAAAGGTCACCTTGAGAATGAATGGACAAATATTGCCACCAAGTCACTCCTCCTAAAACCCCCTTCACCCTTGCTTGTGTTTAATTGGGGTTTTTGTTTTTTGCTTTAGGGGTTAATGTGAAAATATTAATTAAATGTTTTAATTATAACATGTTTAATTAATATTTATATTAATTAAACATGTTATCTTTAATTATTATTTTTATTAACCTACCCTAGCCTAAAGTATAAATAGAGACCTACCCCTCTACCTTTAACACACTCATGTTATCTTCAAAAGTGAGCGGATCTCCTCTTTGAAGCTGCGGCCCTCCTCCAACAGTTCAGATCAGCCTTGATTATTTTTGTTGACAGGTCATGTGTCTTTGGTGTGATGAAGGTCCTTCCTTGTTGATGCCAGGTCTGTGTTAAGGGTTGTTGAGCTGAGGTTTACTTTGTTTTGCTATTGCAAAGTGTTTGAAGCTGTCATCTCCTTCCTAGTGCAGATCTGATTGAGCCGTGGCCTCTCTACTATAAATCTGGCCCCTTACATTGAGCCGTGGCCTCTCTAGAACAGATATGGCCCCTACCTTTTGAGCCACAGACTCTCTAAGACTGTTTTAGCCTTTACCCATGTTATCTCTTCTTTAAATGGGGTTTGAATCCATGGAATTTTCAGTGTGCATGAGGGTTTGTTTCCAGAAATTTCTGTGTGAGGTTTAAGGGTGTTTTCTCCTTGGTGGCAAGTCAATCTGATCATTCTCTTGGCAAGAGATCTTACCCTTGTGGTAGATCTATAATCCTAGACTTTTTCTGAGCATACAATTCAATGGCACTCCATCTCTTATGTGTGACATGACTTCCCTCAGTGATCAGAGGTAAGACTTCAAGGTAAGGGACTTGTTCAGTTTATTATTGTTTAAGATCTGTTGTTTCTTGATTCTGAAGTTTGTTAAATATCTTAATCAGTTCTCTAGATCATTATTGCTTAGATCTCTATATCAGATCTATAGATTAGATCTAGTTTTAGTTAGATCTGTTTAGATCCATATCAGATCTTTTAATTAAATCTGTTCTTTAGCTTAGATCAGAACTAGTGTTATGTTTTGATTAGTCTAGATCTAATCCTATGAAATTGAATTTAGTTGATTCATATTGCTGCCAGTTTAGATCTGAGAGTTATACTCACTCAGAATTTGTTTAAAGATTCAATTCCAATCATTGTTCTTTTCTGATCTGATTTTCTATGTTCAACAGTTCAATATTGTAGTGATTTACTGATCTAATGTTTTCTATCTAATTGTAATTTAAAAGACAGTAATTTTCTGCTCTTACTTCCCTAATTCTAACAATTCGACTTCATAGGGAGTCAGCAGGCTTAGATAGAGAGTCAATTGTTCAAAGGGAGTCCACCTTCAGGATCAAATGGGAGAGAGGAGTCTTCCACGACTGTCGGGAAGGTGTCATGGGTTGAGGAAGCTAGGCAGGAAGCTCATAAGCGAGAGGCTTCTAGGAGTAGCGTGTCTTCCCAGGAGGGACCATGCCATACAACAGGATTTGTTTCCGTGGCAGAGGGAGCAGCCAATCAGGTGGATTGTGTTAAAGATTGAGTAGCTTTGGAAGATATCCTTATTGTATTTAACCAAGACAGACCCTAAAGAATATTATTATATTATATTTGTTAATTAGGCCCTATTGTGCCTTTGTAAAAGTTGGCCCTATTGTGCCTTGACAAGTAAAATGAAAAATAAAAGAGTAAAGTGACAGGTCGGCCCAGACCTAATTTTAGGCTGGCCAGACTACTATTTATAAAGGAGGCCAGCGCCTCATTCGTATACACATACTAGCTCTACAGCTGAGAAGAGAAAGTGCGCAAGTCTCAGAGGGAGATGCTACTACAGCTAGGAGGTGACGTTGTGAAGGTTCTTGGTCTATCTCTTGGATACATCTTGGTTAAGTGGTGCACTACTCTTCCCTAGTCAAGGATTAGAGGAGGATCTTCTGCTTTGTTAGTTCTTTCTTCGAGGGAAGCATTGTTCTTGGTAGGCAAATCTATATTGAGGAAGTTTGTTGGGTTTTTCCCCTTAGGGGTTTTCCCAGGGTAAATATTGTGCATGTTGTGAATGTTATTCTTTCGGTGATCCTTTATATGCAGTTATTGTGCTAATGGTTTATAAGTAAAAGAACACAAATCTAATTAACTGCTTAAGACGTAAAAATCGGTTTTAGAGCGGGCCAAAAAGAAAGCATTTTCATAGCACAAAAGAACTCATTGAAGAAACTATGGGCATAGGAAGACCCTCCTAACCCTAGCGCACCTTTTCCTAGGAACAGTTTTTAATTTTGGACAAATTTCAGAAATTAGAGTTTCTCCATACTAGGGTTTCTGCAGAAACCCTAAAAGGTGACGTCATCCAACTTGTTGGAGGACGTTGGGCAAAGTAAGACCATCTGGGAGCTCGCCCTAGGAGGGTGCATCTAGTCCCTAGATCAGAGTTCTGAAATTTGAAGTTTGAGAAATTAGGGTTTTCTCATAAAACCGTAAGGTTGCAGTTGCAGTTGCAGTTGCAATGCAAGTTCCTTCATGCCAGTTGTTGTTGCAGAACCAGTTGCAGTGCTAGCACCAGTTACAATACCAGTCGCAATGAAAGTCTGTGTGAAGTGTTGGGACTGATTTTTTATTGCCTAGTGCGCCTTACCCTAGCAAATCTCCAGTTGCCAGTAGCTTACAAGTTGAAGCACCTTTGAAGTTTTAAAGGTTCGTTATTGCTTGCTGCTATTGTCGGATGGTGCCACTACCTGCCGATACCGTCAGAGGTATGTACTTACATATATTTAAAAACTATATCATTATCTTAAGGGTATTTGCAGGAGAAGGGATCTTTTGTCCAAACAACAAACGTAGATCCAGAAGGATCTCAGATCCAGCACATTCAGAGGAACAATGCACCCCAAGTTTGATTATTTTGATATGCCTCTATTGTGATCTTATGAACATCTAGGTTGTATTTTGATCTGTTGAAGTTATGACTATCATACTAACCAATGGTCAAAATTAAAGTCAAAGTATTAGATTGATTAAGGTTGAGATTATAGAGTTTATTCTCTAACTTAAATTTCTGTCAAGAAAGCATATTATCTTTAGTACAGAGGACAGGTTGAAAAGAATACTTGTCATCTTGAGTGAAGGAGACTCGGAAGAAAAGCAACAACACTCACTCTTGAGGACAAGACTCCAAGTTCCAAGTTTTATTTGATAAGATTCAAATTTGCACATATCAAGTTTGATAACTGCCACATTACAAGTAAACACTATAGTTGTGATAGCAATCTTTGAAAAGTTTTTGAATACTTGGTAACATGTAAGCACTATTGAGATAAATGCTTATTGTAATCATTTACTAGATATAACTAACATCTCCTCTAGGAGAAACTTCTTGTTATGTTTCCAGGTTACCATGGAGGAATGATTGATCACAACACTAGAAGAGTGTTGTTGTCATTTCTTATTATTATATTTCTTACTTTTGGCTCTTGTTTCAGGGAGGTCACAAGTGATAGCTCTGAAGGAGCTACTGTGACGATTGTTCTCGCTTTTTTTTATTATTATTATAAAGAGTATTATTCTTGTCTATTGTTTCTCCCTTGTTGTCCTTGTTCCGGGCAAGTCACAGGTGATAACCTTGAGGGAGCTATAGTGACGATTGCAGGCGGCAACATATTAGATGAGACATGGAGCAGACTATCCAAGTTGTATACATGATCGTATACATCCATGTACTGAAGAAGAAAAAGAAGTTACTTTTGCTAGATGACATAACAAATCCCTCTAATGCAGTTGATCACTCTTCAGATCATCAGGAAGAGTTAGTAGAGCCATAAGGGCCTACCCAGAATCATTGCAATAACCAGGAAGAGACCAGTATGGTCCCGTGACACTTTGCAGGATGCAAAGCCATATAGCATTGATGATCCATATCATGAGGAGCAGATAGCTCCACCAGTGGTGAGGCAGGCAGCCCCACCAAGTACCAGCTCAGAAGGAGCTAGAGTTCAGAGAGAGTCAAACCTCACGATCCAATAAGGAGGAGCAGCCTCCCCAGGACCATTCATAGAGATGTACAAATACTGATTTGTGTCCAGAGGATTCTCCCAACAAGAGGGAGAAGACTATGACAAGACACTTGCTCCATTAATCAGAAGAATTATATATAGAACAACCATGTTCCAATAAAAGAAGTCGATGCAATATGAGATTCAGAGGGAGCAAATGAATCTGTTATCGTGACGAAGTAGAGGAGCCACTCTCAGAGTTCGGCGGCTACAGTGAGAATGGAGCAGTCATTCTCAGTTTCAGAAAAAGCAGTTGCAAGTGTAGGGTCCCAGTTCCAGAGGGAACTAGTTGCAGAGAGAGTAGAGGACATACTCTCAGACAATGAGACAAATAGTGCTTTGCAGAAAGCACATAGAGCTATAGCACATGATTGTACAGATTGAGTTGCAGTTGAGCAAGTGTACCAGTCTGGTACAATGTGATGTGAAAACTTTGTTCGTTAATATATTTGAAGAACACGAGGACAGATATATGTTTTGCGGTGAACACATTGAGTCGGTACATGTTTGATCCTAGACATGTTCACCTGATTATGACAAAACATGTGATGAGGTACCTAAAGGGTACAATCGACTATGGACTCAAATATATCTCGAATCATGAGATAAGATTGCAGGGCTACACAGATTCATATTGGGCAGGCAGTGTCCCGGACTGGAAAAGTACATCCGAATGTTGTTTTAGTATGGGATCAGTTGTGATCTCGTGGTTCAGTGAGAAGCAGACCTGTATAGCACTCAGTTCCGTAGAGGCAGAGTATGTGGCAGCGTGGTCAACTTGTGGCGAAGTAGTGTGGCTTCGGAAGTTGATTGCAGAATTGTTTGATGTCGAGTTGGAGGAAACCTATATCTTTTATGACAACCAGAGTTGCATAAAGTTGTCAGTGAACCCAGTGTGTCCTGACAAGTCCAAGCATATCGAGATCAACTACCATTGTATACGAGAAATGATACAGAAGGGAGAAGTAAAGCTCCAGTATGTTCCTATCGACGAGCAGGTAGTAGACGTGCTGACTAAGTCTCTCTCGAGAGTGAAGTTCGAATACTTCAGAGACAAGCTTGGTGTGGTCCATAAGGATTTTTCCTCACGAGAGGGAGTGATGTGTTCCCCAGTAGCGGGAAGTGATGTGTTCCCCAGTAGAGGGAAGTGACGAAATCCCCAGTAGAGGGAGCTACTCCAGCACAGGTTGGTAACCCCAATGAAGGTTGGTTCTTGGTTGTGTACCAAGATGTGATGATGTGTGATCTTCTTCTTCTCTCCCGGGATGGTCCATGAGACCTAGGAGCAGCTAGAAGATGGACATGACCACATCATTGGTTTTTCCTCTTATGCAGGGATGATAAAAGCTTATGAGTTATCATGAGACATATGTGGACAATTTGCCATTGAAGAAGACCCCTTTGACTTTGTCTTGTAGCGTCCCCTTGCTTGAATCTCTTTCTCCATCTTGCTTGATGTGGTGTTGATCTTTTATAAGTCACTTTGACTTATTTGACTTTATAATTAATATTTTTATTAATTAAAAATATTAATTATTATTTATTTTAATTTTTAGGTTTTTAATTAAACCTAATCCTAACCCTTCCAAAAACTATAAAAAGGAACCTACCCCTCTCTCATTCACACACACACTCACTCTCTTCTTGTGGTCTGATTTTCTATGGCTACTTCAGCTTGGTTCTTGTCTTGGATACGGCCTCCTTGGTGGACTCTCTCTTTCTGATTTGAGGTGTGGCTTCTTAGGCTTCTTCTTTTTTTGTTGGCTGGGAACTTCATTTCTGGTGTATGGTTCCCCCTTGATGGGTGTTGGTGCCGCAGCCTTTCCCTTTTTCTGTGTGTGAGTGGAGCGGACGCTCCTCTAGCTGCAATTGTGGCGCGTCCTCCTCCACAGGTCCTTCTAGACTGCCGCTAGCCTATCCTAGGCTGCCTCTGCCCCTCCTAGGCTACCGCTAGTTTTTTGTTTGGCTTCTGTTGGTGTGTTTCAAGAGTGGTTGCTGTCACTTATTGTTTACAGACTCTAGGGCCTGTTAAGAAAGCCCTAAGGCTGCTACTCAAAGCTGTCCATTTAGCTGTAACAGCTCCTTACATTGTGACAGTTTTGCTTGGGCTGTTTGGGGTATCTTTCACCTCTTTGTTTGTCATTGGGGTTTCTCCTTTTCAGCCCTGTACTTGATGCGGATTGGTTTTCTACCCTAAGATCTTCTTGGCAAGACTGTCCACTTACATCATGATGAGATCAAACCCTTGAGGGTTTAATCCATGACCTTCATAGTTTTTCTGAGCATAAGAAAGAGGACAGCTACACATCAGGTACTTCTAGTAATTGTTTTTGTTAAGGTAAAGTTCAGATCTTGTTGTACTAAGGTTTACTTCTGTTTCTAGTTCAAGTTAATATTCAGAAATGTTTTTCTTCTGTTCATGATCAGTCCTAGTTAAAGTTTGGTTCTTCTTAGCATGTTCAGATTTGTAATTTATATATTTGACCTACTTCAGAATCTTTGTTTTAAGTGCTGATCTTTATTTACAGTAGTGATCAATTTTGAAAAGATATTTCTGTTTTCATTTTCCCTAAAAATCTAACACTTATAGTGTAAGATATTTTTGATGTGATAATCTTAGGAGTCTTTTTGAAGTTTATTTGATTTTCTATTTTGCAAAGATGAGTGAGTGTTGATGTGTTTCTTAAGGATAGGCTAGTCATGTCTAGGCCAGTTATATTGTTCAAAAGGAAGTCTAAAGGGTGAATGCTATAAAGCAGTGAAGTCTTCCCTGAAAGACAACCCTAGAAACATCAAGCTCTTCATTTCGCATCCCTACAATACTGTCTCTGCATAATCATGCAAGAGTAGATCCAAAAAATTTCTATTGCTATTTCCCCCACCACAATTGCAGTGTTAAGGGACCTTAATCAGTGGATATGCTGATTTGGATTTCCGTCTGTTTGGTATCTTAACTGGCCAGGTATGTCAACCTTTATTGTTTTAACTTGTTCTCATGTTTCCATACAAGCATACACAATACGGTTTTTAATTTACTAGGTTTGCCTCTAAAATGTGTCCTATGGTGAGGTTGACTGGCATACAATTTTGTGAACTTCAGCAGGCTTCGTAGTATCAACTATTGTTCTTCAATATTACAAAATAGCTTGATTCTATAGGGATGTAACTTACAAAATAATGATCAGATTTTCTAGCATGCACAGAGATGTTTGACATGGGTTTATGATTAAAACAACCAACCCCTATAAGCACAATCATAAGCAAATGATTGTAATGATTGAAAGTTCGTAAGCAACCAGTGCAAACCTCCTGAGCCAAGCTGAGAATGTAGGTGCCTAATGAGCATGAAGTTGTGTTTGATCCCTGAGCTTCGCCAGCTCAAAACCAAAAAAATTACATATAAGGGATGTGTATAAGTTATCCCTTGCAGAAAAATAGTGTCTGAAAATTTTGTTCTTGGAAAGAAGGATGCCATCTATGGGGTTTTGTCATTTTACAGCTCGTTGAATTAGTGTTGGTAGTGTTTTCAGAAAGAAGCATTGTTCTGGATATTGCATTGCAAAGGCTAAACAAAGAACCACTCCCTTAAGCATTTAAAATAGGGAGACAGCAACCGTGACAAAGAGTAATAATACACACCATTTCTATGGAAAATCCCCCACGCCTTTCCATGACAGCAATCCTGTAAGACAGCAATGAAATCAAACCACGTTTCCATCACATATAAGATGTCAAAAACTCGGCTAAACTAGGCTACCCATAATCAATGAATGAATCGTATGACTTACTCTGTAGAGGTTGATGCGTGTGATCTTGTAGAAGTTTTTGTGGTTCCAATAGCTTTTAGCCAATTTGGAGCCAATTCCCCAATCGGGGAGGGGCTGGGCAGCTTCCAACAATGTCTTCTTATTCTTCCTTGTTTTCTTGACCACTTCGCCTGCCCCTGCAGTGGGCTTAGCAGCAGCGCTGAAACCCCTTTGCATAACTCTCCATGCCCACATCAACGCCCTTCTGCTTTCCATACCTTCGATCTCCCCCGACACACACACAGTCCCTTTTCCCCTTCAATTTTGGCTTGTACTCCTGGACATCATATACCATGAGTAAAACCCTTAAAACCCTTGTAGATTTATTTTGTGAGACATTTATTGTTTCATATAGATGTTATAGTGGTGCAAGGCTGCATATACGCCTTAACTTTTAGTATGTTCTTTTACTAAAACTCTTACTCTTTGTGTGTTGTTTAGGTGGTTTAATGAGATGGTTGGGAAGTAGTGTTTGCACCCTTTTTATTTGGGTTTAAATCTTCGGTGAAGCACGGCCCATTGTGATAAGGTTGGAAGGATAGATGCCACCCTTGAGTGGGACTCACCTTGTGAGTGTGTTTTTGAACGTCTCGGTCCTTGCTAAGTCATAAGTTTTTTGCTAGGCGTTAGCTTATGGGTTGTTGGCACTAACCTAGGGTTTATAGTGGTAGCCAGTCAGATTTGAACTTGAGCCTCACCTAGATAATCTCGACTGATTCCCCTAGATCTAAAAAAAAAACTCATGTGCTATTTAAACAATACATTCTTTACATTTTTATAAAAAAAAATTATGAATATGAAATAATCATGAGATGTATTTAGAGGGGACTATAAATTAAACTTATTGGCTAAAGGAATAAATCCTAAAAAAATTATGAATATGAAATAATCATGAGATGTATTTAGAGGGGGCTATAAATTAAACTTATTAGCTAAAGGAATAAATCCTACTTGGTATTTTAAAAGGCATGATGGCCACTTATAAAGGAGGAAGGATCACTAATCCAACTTAAAAGATACCCTCGTTCTTAAAAGATCATTAATTCAAGTTAAAAGATGCCCTCATATTTAAAGATAGAAGGGAATTAAAAGTTTAGTGTAACTTACTAAAGTCCTCGTAGCTAACAGTTATCATATTTCCCAATTCCACAAAACCTTTTGTTCCCTCCTTCTCTCCTCTAACCAAAGTTCAAATTTATCATCCTTGCATTCATAGTATCACCAGTCACATCTCCAAGATCTTAGCTAGGAAGAATATTAAACCTTATTCAAGCCTCATTCAAGATCTGTAAGCAACTATTCAATGGTGTTAAATAGAAGGTGAACCCCCTCAATTGCGAAGGTGTTTATCAAATTCCATGTTCTTGTCACAAATCCTACATTGACCAAAATGATTGTTTTATCCAAACCTTCCTTAAAGAACATATATCCAACACCCTTCACAATCATGTTGCCAAATCTGCAATTACAGAGCAATCCCAAAATACCAAACATTTCATTTGTTTTGATCACACTAAAATCCTAGATCCTACTCCTCATTATTCAACCCACGTCACTAAGATCTCTCGAAATTGAAAAGCATTCAAATAACTTTAATTGTAAAGATAGATATAAACTCAGTCACTCTTAGCAACATATTTTCCAAAGGTTTATGGCTTAATAACTTTTAATTGTTTTCGATCCATTTCTCGTATCTTGTTTCTCTTTTGTTGATTTTGTGCTCATGTCCTCTAATTATAATATTTCAAATCCCCTTGTTTGTATACCTACATAAAGGTATGTTATATTGTAATCAGTTAGAGTTAAAAAAACACTTTGACTTTCTATTAATTTTTAAAAATTTATATTTTTTATAATGTTTAACATTATAATTTAAAAAATACAAATATATAAATATATATAAAAAAAAACAAAGTGTCTTATATTTGATTGGTCAAGACTATGATATGACCATGATGTGACAATTTATCATCTTATTTCCAGTTGTACTGGGTGAAAAATAATATTTTTTAAAATTCCCCCGTCACATGTTTTTGTTCAGCCTGCTCTTAATGCTCTCTGAGCTACTAGTTGTTTTCGCGTACGTTCGGGTCTCGTCCATTTTTTTGTGTACATATTGTGATAAATAAGAATTTATAAATTTGTTAAACAATAAATTAACTTACATTTTAAAAAAGTGTGATATGACAATTTTCATCTTATTCTTGTAGGCGTTCAATTAAAAAATAAATAAAAATTAAATCACATTAAAAAATGTGATGTGACCCTAATGTGACTATTCTCATCTTAATCTTGTCGACGCTAAGTTAAAAAATAATTAAAAATGTAAATCACATGTGTCTGTCCTTCCAGCCTGCTCTCACATTAACACTCGTTTAATGCGCTAAGATGTTGTCTATATAGAGTACTGACGACATTTATTGCAAGTTGTTCAGAGGTTCTTGATGCCATTAAATCATATGTTTTGGCATCTGCTTAGGTTTAAGTAGCTTGACAATATTATGGAATGTTTTTTCCAAAGCTTCTTTCATGGAGTTCTTAAATCCAACATCGATTGGCATATGCTTAGGTTTAAGTAGCCTGACAATATTATGGAATGTTTTTTCCAAAGCTTCTTTCATGGAGTTCTTAAATCCAACATCGATCATCATCAACGTAGTTCTCTAGTTTCTGCCATAAACCAATGGATTACTACGATGAGTGAACAAAACATTTAGACTCTTTTCCAAACTTTTTTTCCAAATATGGCTATCAAATTTTGTCGAATTTAACTATGAAATCCATCGAGTTCGCAAACTTTGATTCGTATTCACAAACTATGAAATCTGTCGAATTAATTTAAATTTAATTTTTAAGTTACTATTTACAATCATATTAACTTACAACTTTGATATTTTTTTATTTTTTTTAATAAACAATTTTGTAAGTATATCAATAATCAAATTAAAATTTATAGATAATATATTATTAAATATTTTAAGTGTTCTATAATTACTTTAAGTTCTTATTGTAAACCATATACAATTATTATATTAAAATATTAAGAAGTAGGTATAAGCAGCTTTGCGCTATCTCGCTTCAAATATCTCACTTCAAATATTTGCCTTTACACCTCTTAATTATTTCAAATATCTTTTCATTTCCCCTTTTTAAGTATGCCTCCCCCTTTCTTTTATTCGCGCTCTTTCATTTCTATTTATTGATTAGTTTCTTTACATATTTTCCAATCCTTTTACCTTTTTAACTATCTAATCACTAATCAGTTTATAATTCCTTCACTCGCTTATATTTCTCATTTTCATTACCCCCTTAATCTAATTTCCCCCCTTTTTATTAGTCTCAATGTGGCAAGGGTTCTAGTAATTGACATGTTGTTTTTCAATGAATTTGCACGTAAGTCCATGGTTTTATTTTCAATGTAGTCTTAAATTTTAGCTTAATATTTGATCCAGCACTTTTTCTCAGTATCAAATACTAACAACACTTTTTTTGACCAATCAGAAATTTTGAGGTCTTATTTGGCCTCATATTGAAGCCATTTTCATTTATCAATGGTTTTTTTTATGTTTGACCTTAAGATTTATTATACTTTTAATGTTAAGATTCATAGATGCATTAATTATATCTCTAAGTTAGCATTAGTTCTTTAAAAAAGTTGTTATGTTGTTTTTTTCAAACTATGGACTTATAACATTGGCGATATAGATGTAGCTACATGGCTCAGTTTGTTACACGTTGCAGCTCTGAAAATGGTGGTGTTTGTTACACGTTGCATGTTGACCATGTTACAATGTAATATACCTAAAGTATATCACCCATATGTAATAGTGTATAAATCATTTATGTAGCACTAAGTAGTCATATAGATCATTATTATGCATTTATTATATTGTAAATAATGATAGTCATACATTTTCTCAAAGAGAATGACTTATCGAACTTTATGTGTATTTATACACTTCTATTATACTCATTCATCATTAATCTCATTCGTATTCATATAATAAATAATTATTGTATAATATGGACATATGGGATTACTTTATACATTCATGATGTTCTCATGAAGTGAACCACCAAGTTCACTTCAATAGGTATCAGAGTGGTTGTTCCTCTGACACGTGGTCAAAAGTTATTTTTCTAAAAGCAATACCAGTGGTCCATCCTTAAGGAATTACTAGGCAAAAAATCACTCTCATAAATAAACAATCCACTCCCCATTTAAAAAGAAGAAGAAAAAGAAGAGGAGAAAAAGAAGAAGGAAAACAAAAAAAGGTTCTGCAAATAATTTCCATCGTGGCCAAAATCTTCAATAAAAAAAAAAAGGTTTCTAAATATTTTTAAAAGTATCAACATTTATGATAAAAGCGTTTATTTTTGGAAGGACGAATAACAAAGGAAAAATAAATCTCTCTTTACATGGAGAACAAGTTTTATCTCTTTACATGAAGGAATAAAAAAGGAAATATAAATCTCTCTTTAGTTGGAGAATAAGTTTTATAAGTAGTCATGTAAAAGTGAATAATGTGAAAAAAACTATTTCGTAGAACAGTTAGATAACGTCTCTATTTTTACTCAGAAATTTGCACGAAATCACTATTTTTTGTTGTTTAAAATCCATTTCTGAATGCAGAAATGGATTCAGCATGCTGAAAAACCCCTTAGGCACTCGGATTATATAGAAATGATAACTTAAATTTGTGGATCTAACAATTTATTGCTGAATTTCAGGAAAATGTCCCCAGAAAATATCACCAAAAAAGAGTCATTTTGTAGAACATTTAGACTACAGCTATTGGAAAAAGGTAAAAGCATTAAGGTAAATAAAGGGTGAAAATATTTACGTTCTTAAGAAAGTGGTAAGCAATGCAAATGTAAATCAAACAAACATTAGGGCCTCTTACTTCATATTCATGGCAGAGCCAATGGGGCTCTTAGGCCTACAAGAAAAGTTTAGCATGGGCACCAAAATGGAAAGAAAAGTTCTAACTAGGGCATCCCATGATAGGTAGACACTATCACTTGAGTCATAGTGAACAATAGATGTGGAGAGATTAATAACATAACTCATCGAGCTTATCCCTAAGGTGAAATGATGTAGAACATGGCTAATAGTGCAAAATGCAAGGGCATAAGTGTTACACACCAAAATTTCACACTTGAGTTTCCCACCTTAAGTGTCGCAAAGTGACATACACACCTTGTTAAGTGTTGCATGCACTATTGCAAGTGTTGTATGCACCTTACCTAGTGTCACATTCACTTTGTGTGAGTGTCGCAGCCCCTTGACACCATGAAATAACATTTGTCACAATCCCTAGTCAGCGTGGAGGAGAAATATACCATATGAGGGTTAAAATAATATGTGCACATGAATTATTTATTATTATTCATAAAAAGGAAATTAATTTAGTGTGAGAATCCACCTCACATTTAGTTTCCTAATCTCAAGGAGAATTTGAGAGTCTCATGGATGGTTGAAAGATTTTCTCAAACCAAAATCCTAATTTGGTGGATCTTGAGAGATATTTCCTCCTTAAAATCCTTGAGAGATATTTTATCCCTAAAATCCTTGAGAGATATTTTCTCCCTAAAAATCTTGGAGATCCCAATTTAGTGGATCTTGTGAGTGATCTTATCCATGGTGGTTAAGCCTCCAAATCATATATAATGAGGGATTTCCATGGTGAAGAGGGGAAAGATTTGAGGTATCAAACCTTTGATCCCGGGAAAGAATTCAAGCATTTTGATTTCAAGATCCGTGCAAGGGGTTGGACGAGGAGAGCTTGGAGAGGTTGTTGTTGCATCAATCGTGGTCTATAAGTATCTCCTTTTGGCTTTCCAATTACTATATACTTGGCCTATTTCCTTCAAGTTTATATTTTGTCACTTTTGTTTGTCTATTGTTGCTCTAATATTCGTAGATAGACTTGTCTTATATAATCTTGTAGAGTAGGAGATAGTTGTTTGCTTTGATGTCCATTGCAGATCTCAATTTGCGCCAGAGAGCTTAGAGATCAAGCCTGGGGATTGGAAGCAGTGAGGGCAAACGTCAAAATAGATTCATCATATCCTTTCTCTTCTTCTCATTCTGATTGGTTAAGATAAGTTTAAAGGGATGTTAGTGTCCACATGTACTTTGTATGTATTGGTATAGGGGTCTAGCAATCCAAGGGAGGTTCCACTTTGTAAAATTTCAGACCCCACCCAGTTTCAAGTCTCGTTGATTTTCAGCCAATGTTTAATGCCCAAACTTGATTTTATGACAGCCAAATAAACTCAGCATATAAACAAATTTTCATAACTGAAACATGAGGATTCTAAACGATCTTTAATGCAGAAATAAAAAAATATCAGCAACACAATATTCAAAAATTTAACACAGTGATTTTCCGTCTAACACCGACCCTGGAAAAACCCACAAGGGGAAAACCAGTGAGAGAGGGAATTGTATTATTGTTGAGCTTCAGAGAAATTTCATTTACAACATATTCATCTTCCGAAAATACACAAACTTATCTTAGACTTTCTTCAACAAAACACCTTATGAGCAGTCCTAGAAATTCTCCTTGATTTTTGTCCCAGAAATTCGTACAACTGTACGGATTTCCCAACAATAAATGTTGTACGGATTGTCTCGATTTTTGTGCCCCTTTTTGAATTTTCTGTACGGAATACACAACAGAAACAATACCTCAAAACTCGTGCCAAATCTCCTCGAAAATTATGCACAAAAAAACTGGATTGTAAGGCCCTCAAAATTTGTGCCAAGTCTGTATGGACTGTATGGATTTTCTCTATAGAAAATCGTGCCCAGCAAGTACCTCAATTTAAGTGCAAATAAATGCTTGTGTCACTGCCTTGGAATGCATGCCAACCTCCTCATAACTCTAGTTGTTGTCCTCCTCAATTTATGTGCATAATAATGGATGCATGACCTCTAGAAATACGTACTATACGGACTGTATTAAATGTTGTACCCTGCCTTGAAGTGCATGCTAGCTTGCTACCTTGAAATGTGTTCCCTATCTTTGCAAAATGCCTCCTCCTTTCTCAAGCTTGACCTCCTCTTTCTTGCTCTCTCAAAATGCTTCAACTACCCAAGAATGGGTGCGCCCTCCTACCCTAGTCGACCTCATGAGGGAATCTCAAGAGTCATCTGATCCAATGGTGGAGATTGAATGAGATCAATGATGGAAATAAATTCACTTAAGTCACCCACTTTCCCTAAGTCTCAAAAAGTCACCTTTTAATTTGTCTCTCACAAATTAAATGACTAGGGTCCAGTACATTAGGCACTTTCTCACCCCTTAGGCACCTAGGTGATGTGAAACACTTGCCTAGGTACTTTTTAATTATTTTAACACTCCCTCTTACCGAGAAAGGTGTTACTCACCACTCCAAGCATGTCCCTGAAAAATACAAACTTGCCTTTGCCTAATGTTTTGGTGAGTATATCCGTAGCCTGCTCATCTGTACATATGTACTGTAGCTCAACTATTGTTCTCTGAACATAATCCCAGATGAAGTGATAACGAATCTCAATGTGCTTAGAACTATCGTGAAAAACTGGATTCTCAGAGAGTTTAATACAACTCTGATTGTCACAGTAAATCATAGTAGGCCTCAACTGCACACCAAAAAATCCCACCAGTAACTTGTGAAGCCAAAGAGTTGTTAATGTTTAAGCCATTATCATAGTTCTTTGCATTTCAATAAATAACAGCAACATAAGACAAGATCACTGAGAAATACACAATCACAAGAGACACATCATTTATCCTGGGAAACCCTCATGGGGCAGAAAACCCAACAAAACTTCCTTAATATAGATAGCCAATACAATGCCAAGAGATAACTCAAACAAGTACAGAATGTCCTCTCCCAAAGATATGCCTCTCTCTCTCTCTCTCTTCTCCAACTGTAGCTCTGAAACTTGTCTCTTAATGAACAAGTGAGTCTGTGTCTAAGTCAGGCACTAGCCTCCTTATTTATACAAGTATGGCACATGTGGAAGTGTCTTTTCACTGGCAAGGTCGACTTCTTCTTCTGGGTGGTTATAACCACCTTTATTATATTTTGGGGCTTCTTTAATATATTATGGGGCTGACTTCTCTTTCTGCCTATTACAATTACATTATGACAAATCCACAAAAGGGGATTTGGTTTTTTACAGTAGCCGACATGATCAATCCACAATGGGGATTGATCCAATGAAT
>CBVK0101518326.1:0-10430 GCA_900067695.1 Picea abies
ATTCACTGTGTTTTTATTTGGGAGTTTAAACCCTACACATTAACCCAAATGCCCAACGATTCTCTCCCTTGTCTCTACGAAATTCCCTTCAAGGATTCTTCGATTTTTCCCCTTTAAAGACCCTGCGATTTTTCCCTATTAATTCTTTGCGGGTTCACCCTTCTCTCAACGATTTTAAAGGTGAGTACCTGTGAATTTTTTGCTCAGCGAAATGCATCTTCAGTCTCTGTTTTTTTGGGAGCCAAGGGCTCTGCACCTTTACCCTTCGACCCAACGATTTGCATCAATACCTTTGTGTTTAATGCTTTATACAACTCCATATGCGTGTACACTCCTACTCCCATCTTTTCCCTTTAAATGTCAATGGATTCATATAATTTATGGGTGGAAATCAAAGGCATCCAAGGCTACACACTAACTGTTTCACGAAATGAGTAAGTGAAAATCTGCCTTCTGTGGAGTGTTTAGTCGCTCAAATATTTGCATGATCGTTATTGTGAATTTAAAATTCCCTTTGCTAAGATATTTGAGTTATGTATCCGTCCTTTAGAGTTCTCTTCTTTTGATCATCATTTTTACTTCCTTACTCAATGATTTATCCCTTGTTCTCAGCGACTGGTATGGGTACAATATCCCAACAATTTTCCTTTTTAAATCCCTATGTATAGCATGCCTACTTCATAACATATTTCCCCCAGGAATTTATCCCAGCTTGTAGAGTAGACTCGACATCATTTTAGGGGTTCACCAGATGCATTCTTCCTCTGTGATATCTAAAAACTTTTTGCACAACTTTTAAACTAACGTCGTGCATTTCTTCCCATTAAACTATTAAAACTTTGGGGCTTTTATTTTTACAATTTCTACATATATATTTCAGGTTAATTAAGCTCATCATGTTATGTGTGTGGAGTTGAATTAGTAGCACCGTTCCTTGAAAGGAAATAATTTCATCCTTGTGCCCGTTTATCCTAGTTAAAGCCTTAATGACAATAGAGACACCATTTTAGTTTTTCACCTTTCCAATTCGTCAATTTAATTGGACATTTTAATAAGGGTTCTTGAATTTTTCAAAGTGTTCCGTTGAGTGTTTCAACGACTTTTCTCCTCGAATATTTAATGATTGATGATGTTTAAGTTATTAGTTTACTTGCACTAGAGAATGAAACTGATAATTCCCTCATGCCTTGAACTTGATGTGAATAGATTATTTCCACATGAAATGCACTGGTTGAATAAATAGATTCTCTTGCGCCAAAGACAAAATACATTAATTTTCAACCCTTTATCCACATCATTTCAAAAGAAGCTTCCACGAGAATCTTGTCTTACAACCATAACTGCATAATTTGAAAGTAATTATCAGCTTCCTCCACATCTCTGGCTTGGACTTAGTCTCGATTTTCTTTGACATTTGCATTCTCTTTAATACTTGTTTGGTATCCGAGAAATTTGGATGACAATATAGGGCACTTCGACACTTAATATCACCTGGGAGTTTAATGCTTGGACACCTACCTAGAGCACTTGGTAACTTTGGTAAGTAGTTAATACCTTTGGACCTTGACCTATACACTTGGAATAACCATGTTCAAACCTAGACGTACTTACCTTGTTGGCGCTTGTTATGTTCTCTACTCGGTGCTTAATGTTTTCTGTTTAATTTAGACCTCGTGGGATATATCCCACATCCATTACTTAATTGAAGGCTTTAGTATTTATATAGGTTGATGCATCCAATTGATCTCGATGTGCACATAATATTGCTCGACATGCTATCTCGTTGGCGATCTATGTGTGGGTGCTCTGCTTGATTACTTAATGTGATGTTACTTAGTGGCATATGGAATCCAACTTGGATATTGGGCTTGATGATTAACTCCCAAATGAGTTTTTGCAAAAATTGAGTGTTTAGTTCTGCAAATAATGATGTTACTTAGTGGCATATGGAATCCAACTTAGATATTGCAAAAATTGAGTGTTTAGTTCTGCAAATAATGATGTTACTTAGTGGCATATGGAATCCAACTTGGATATGCAAATAATGATGTTACTTAGTGGCATATGGAATCCAACTTAGATATTGCAAAAATTGAGTGTTTAGTTCTGCAAATAATGATGTTACTTAGTGGCATATGGAATCCAACTTGGATATTGGGCTTGATGATTAACTCCCAAATGATTTTTTGCAAAAATAATGATATTGGGCTCGATGATTAACTCCCAAATGAGTTTTTGCAAAAATAATGATATTGGGCTCGATGATTAACTCCCAAATGAGTTTTTGCAAAAATAATGAGTGTTTAGTTTTGCAAATAAAAGTGAAGAATTTTATTTTTAATTTGATTTCCCATTCATATAAAATAATCCCTATCTTGATTTGGGAACAATGAAAACAAAACCACCCATTATACTTGTGTGAAGGTCTCAGAATTTGTGAACAAAGCTTTTCAAGTGCAACCAAGTCCCCTTCAAGATAGATATCTTTTTAAAACTTCCACAAGAAATTCGCTACCGGAAATTAAAACTTCCTGCATTGAGTTTCTTTAAAAATTCACCCATTTCGCTACCGAAAGTTAAAACTTCCTATAGCAACACAACAAATTTAGGTACTAACACCTAACTCCAATTGGGGATAGTGTCCTTCCTATGAGGCACCAAATAAATTGCAAACCCGATGTCTTTATCCATAAACATGTAACGTGTATAGATACTAACACTTGGCTCCAATTGGGGATAGTGTCCTTCCTATGAGGCACCAAATAAATTGCAAACCTAGTGTCTTTATCCATAAACATGTAACCTATATATGCTCGTCACTGAAGACCATTCTTGTAATACTTGAAACAAATGTATATACAACTACAACTGAAACTATTCATTTATTTCCTGAATGACCTCTGCTTATGTATGAACTGAAATAATCCATATGCTGAAAACCAACTAAAAACCAAATTCTTCTAGTCTAAAAATTGAACTGAACAAGTGACCAAACATGTGAGCTTATTTATGTACAACAACCCTATGCTAACCATCTCACTCAACTTGGTCATGTATAAGCAAACTTCCAATGATACCAGGTAAACATATTGATGATGGAATGAACTCCCTGTTTGTAATTGTTCGAGAAAGAATACAAAGGATAAAACATATGCAATACAAATTCCATTGGATACTCATACTTATAGTCATGAACTCGTAGACTACTAAAATATGCAACATTTGCAAGCTTAAAAAAGTGGACTCCATCCAAGCTGCTACTAGATCTTCAAGATCATGAAAAGGTTTTTGTTGATTCAAAATACATAACTGCTTTGGTATGAACTTTGCTTCTTTGGGAAAACAATGATATTCTAGTTCCCTTTGAAACAATTCTTGAATTTCATAAGCTTCATAACCGTCAGGTATAGCAAGATCTTTTTGAATTTGTTGACATTCTATTTGTGCAGAAAACTCATTATAAAAACTCAAATCAATAAAATTATTAGAAGGACATACTCTTTGAAGACTAAACTTCACAAATATAATTTTCATTATCTACTTGAAATTTTTTAGATTTAAATGAATATCTACATAAACTTCCTTCAAATTGTTGATGCTCTTCTTGCAATAAAACATTTTGATAGGAATTTGAAGCCATAAAATCCTGAATGTCACTATAAACAAATAAAGTTTTCTTATCATTCATATCATCAACATAATCTTCTATAACAATAACTTCCTCTTCAACATATTAATAATAACACATCTTAATATAAAAACTCATCTTACTACTATGAATGAATCAAGAACATATACATTTTCTACATCCCTAACAATAAAAAAAACTTGATTCATTAATTGCATTTTCTACATCCCTAACCATTAAAAAACTTGATTCATTAGTTTCAAGATTTGGAGAGAAACAAAAATACATAAATGATGAATCAACATATTGAAGCAAATGAAAACCCTCATATGATTTGATTTGTGTTAAATGTAATTTGTTATTTTTAAAAGGTGTTAATTATTTTATTTTTTTAAACTTGTTTACAAGTTTTTTTAACTTGTTCATATTGAAACAAATAAAAACCCTCATATGATTTGATTTGTGTTAAATGTAATTTGTTTTTTTTTTAATTTGTTAATTATTTTTTCTTTTAAACTTGTTTATAGGTTTTTTAGCTTGTTATTTTATTTTATTTTTAATTTTATTTTTACAAATTTGTTAGATTATATTTTCTCTTTTTTATTAACTTAATTTGTTTAAAAGTTTTTTTTTATTATTTTATATTTAAAAAAAATTAATTGATAAACAATTTTTCAAGTTTACTATTTTTCTTTAAAGTTTTTTATTATTATTATTTTAAATTTTAAAACAAATTAATTAATAAACAATTTTTCAAGTTTACTATTTAAGAGTTGATTTTTTTTTTTTTTTTTTTTTTTTTTTTTTTTTTTTTTTTTTTTTTTTAATTGTGATGGGCTGGCTATGGGGTCCAGGAGATTCTATGAATCCCGTCTCTTTGTTATATATAATTATTTTATTTTGATTATTTTATTGTATTTTTATTTTAAATTTGATTATTTTTATTTTTTTTCATTTGTTAAATTTTTAATTGTTTTTTTATTTTTTAAAATTTTAAAATTTCAATTTAAATTTTTTTTTAATAAATGTTCCTTTCTTTTAATTGTTATTTTTATATAATTTTTATATTTTTTAATTTAGTTTAGTTCTAAAAAAATTACAATTAAGTTTTTGTTCCTGCCCTTTTTAAAGATTTTTTTTGTCTTTGTCTTTTTTAATTCTTAGTTGTTTTAAAAAATATCTTTTTAATTTTAGTTTTTTTTGTTTATTTTTTATTTTTTTATTTTTTTTAAATTCTTAGTTGTTTTAAAAAATATCTTTTTTATTTTAGTTTTTTTTTATTATTTCTTTTTTTATTTTATTTTAAGATCTAAAGTTTTTTGTTTTTTTTAATATTTAATTTTTCCTTTTTAAAAAGTGTTTTTTTTTTTTTTTTTTTTTTTTTTTTTTTCTTGTTTACGGGGTTTTTAATTGTTTTTAATTTAATTTTATCTTTGTTTTTTTAAAAGTTTGTGTTTGAATTTTTTTTAAAGGTGATATTTTCTCTTCTTTTTAAAACTTGTTTATAATTTTTTTTTAATGTAAATTAAAAATAAATAAATTGATAAACAATTTTTTAAGTTTTTGATTTAAGAGCTGATTATAGTTTTGTTATTTGCGATGGTACTAGTTTTCAAGGCCATAGTTTCAATTAAGTTGCAATTTTAAATACAAAAAAATGGTGCTATTGGAAGCATAATTTTTTTATTTAAGGGTCAATTTTCCATACTATTATTGGTTGTCAAGGCCACGATTTCAAACAAGTCATAATTTTAACCACAAAGGAAGGTGTTACACGTAGTACCCGTTTTTGAAATGAGGGTTGATTTTGGTGTTTTGACCCAAAAATAAGGGCCTTTTGGGATATAGTTCTCGTTTTGAGGTTGCATTTCTCGTTAAGTTGGTAACTATGTTGAAGTTTTCCATAAATGATTTGTATAGAAAAAGTGAAGGATATAATCAAAATGACGCATAGAGAAGAGTAGCCAAAGTGGTAGATGTCACCAAGCGTCATGCTTAGAGTTTGACCGAGGTTTTTGGTGGTGATAAGCTAGAGGTTGACCACAACATCATCTCTACCACACTAGGTACTAATCATAGTAATTATATGCATAATGAGCTATACTAAAATGGAGGTTCAATAAATAATAAATTATATTTTTTTTATGTTCATATAATATGAATGTATAATATGAATGAGGTGACTTATAAATGGTTTTCTTTTATTATAGATGTGGGTCCTAATCGTCTACGTGCACATAGGTATATTTAGCATTCTCAATAACAACGTCTATCAAGAGAAGAGGAGCATCAAGAAGGAGATGACAAAATCAAAATTATGGACATGATGAAGCAAAACATACTAGGCAGAAATAGTGTACAAGACATAAATGTGTTGTATGATTGAAACAAATTGACATATAATTAGTACATTTGATGATCTTTTATTTTATGATTTATTGGTATAGATGATCTTGGTATTTTAATTTTTTCTCTTTTCCACTATGATGTATACGTGCATTTTTTTATAATTAAATTGGGTTGGGGGGATGGGCCATATGAGCTTCCACCTTCCAATGGTTGGCTTCATCACTAGAGAATAAAATATTCTCAAAGCTAAGAAAATCTCAAGGGAACAACAAAACTGGCACATCAAGAGACAATTAATTAGCATGACCCTTAAATGGTTTATAATTAAGCTTTTATTGAGTTTAATTATATATATGCGAAATTACATGGTAATCGATATTTGTGGCTTTCATTATAGGTGAATTTTGACACAATGATGGATTATGAGATGAGTTAAAACTAGTACAAAGTGGTGCCACATAATGTTTTTGACAAGTTCAACATTGATTGTTATCTTTGAAATTATGAGTGATGTGATATTTTTGTGGGTTCTATAATATTTTTGTTTCTAAGAAATGAATTAAAATTCTACTAGGTATATAAACATTTTTTTTTCTCACGTGACAATGATTAATTTTAGTAATATATAGATAAAATGTTGTCATGCACATGATCTCCAAAAGGATGGAAATAAGGTTACATAGGACCATGGTGTTGTTTAGAAGTTATATATAGATTAATATTAGCAAAGCAAACAATCTTTAAATCCTTCAATTGCTTAAATCCATTCTATTATATCTGTTACATTGAGACTCTTCCAACTACTATAGAATTTGCTATTTTTTGTTTTGAAAGTCCTTATAGTTCATGAGTAGATCAGGTTTGTATTTTCAGAAACCTAGATTCAATTGTAATGAAATATTTATGGGCCATATCTCTTATAAATTTAAAATTCCTATTTTTTTTATGCATATTATTTGAATAAGTTGTGATTCTAAAAAAAAATATTATCTATAGCATGTTATGAATTAAGGAAAATTCCAAGCATCTATATTCATCTTTAAATGTAGAAACCTTGGCGAATCTTACCAAGTATTGAAATGTTAACTATACAATTTTTGGTAATTGTTTTGCAAAAATATTTAAATTTCTAAAGGTATTATATAGTTTCTAGAAAGATTTGGCTATTTTTAAAGAAAAATAATTTCTATATAAATTGGTGAATTATTGTTAGAAAAAACGGAAATTAGTGACTGTTTTTAGAAAAAATATGGAAAATTATCCCATGGTAAAAAAATTTCCCCTAAAAATTTCCCTACTATGAATTATTGTTTTGAGTGGCTATAGAAACCTATTTTTTGGAGTGTTTTCATCATTCTATGTGGATCTGTATTTTTAGTGTCTATAGAGACCTCTTTTCCAAAGTTTTCTTAACATGTTATGGATCCATGTTTTCAATGGATATAGAACCCTATTTTTTGAAATAACATTTTCAGTGGTTGGGGAACTTATTTCCAATGGTTGTGGAACACTGTATCAATGAAGGTCCAATCATTGATATTTTCATATTGAAATAAGCTTTTAAATATAAATATTTTAGAAAACTGAACCAACAAGAAAATTGGAAAAACTTCATTAAAAAACTAATAGGATAACTAAACCACTATCATGTCATGAGACATTAGCGTTTTCCTAAATGAGTAATATCTGTAATTTCTTGACTAGAAATCATATAACTTTAATATTATGGATAAAACTTTTGTTAAGATTTAGAAGTACTCCTTAGTATAAAATGTGTGCTCATTGAATAAATATACTTAAATTACTTTCTTGATTACTTAAAATGCTAGAGGTGTTGGAATTCCCTTGATAACTGAGCTAATACATGCAATTGTTTGTTGATTGATATTAGCAATTTTTTTCTTGATTGATGAAATTAGGCATTTGTTCCTTCACATTAACATTGTTATTTGAATGTTCCTTGTTTCATTAAACTTTCTAAATGTATATATTAGAGATTAAATATTTTTAGGTTTATCACTCTTCTTATATCTTGTTAGATCAATACTATTTATCTATATTTAGTTTTCAAAAATATACATTTACAACAAAAATTCTACTAGTCTCACATATACCCCATTACATTGTTCCAAGCATATGACTTGACTCCTAAATTATTATTTTTAATCCAAAAAAGGTATTATGCATGAAAAATGATGTGGTACATCATTCACGAAGAAAACCATAGATGATTTGATTCAAAAGTGGGAGATGAAATGATATAAGTAGATCAATGTTGCTTATGGTAGGACAAACTTTTAAATGATTCCCAAGGTTTTGCCATAAAAAAATATTTCCTTTCCTTTAAACTAGAACTAATATATTATAGGTGAAAACCATTTCCACTAGCCTAGTTATCCATTATAATAAAAAATGATTTTTATGAGGCATACTATTGTTCTTCACATGTATATTCTCTTGCTTTAATTGCTTGAACTTTTCTTCCTCTACCCATAACTTCCTTGCAACATTGTTAAGTTAACAATTTATTTATAGGAGTGACATGTTGATTCTTTGAAAAGAAAAATGTTACTTTCAAAAACCATTATTTGCATCCATCGTATTATCTATGTTCCATTGGAATGCTGCTAAATATATCAAGTTTACAAGGAAAATTTTAGGGGTCAAATTTCTCTCATGAGTTAATTTCTCATGCTTTTTTTAAAAAATGTGTTTGCTAATTTCCATTTTTTCTAAAACTTATTTGTCCAAATTCTATAGAATAAAATTATTTTACCTTAAAAATCGCCAAAATTTTACTAAAACCATATAAAATCCTTATAAACTTGAATATTTTTACAAAAATATCGCTAAACATTTTACATTTTGCATATAATTAAGGACCAGTAAGATTCAACAAGTTTTTACACTTTAAGATAAATTTTCATCCTTAAATTTTCCTTGCAATAGAATATCTTATTTTCTATTTTCAAGGTCCTTTCACTTAAATCATCAACATATTTGGTTTGTAATTCTAAAAGCCAATATTCGAGTGCAATTGAAGATATATGGGCCATGTATCTTATAAATTTCAAATTCCAATTTTTTCTAACCCTTGCTCTTTGAATAAGTTGTGATTCCATAATTTTTTTTATCTACAATGTGCTATAGATTCTTATTTTCAATGGCTACAAAACCTTATTTTCCAAAGTGTTTTCAACATGCTATAGATACCTGTTTTTAGTGGTTATAGAGCCATGTTTTCCAAAGTGTTTTCAACATGCCACAAATCCTTGTCTTAATATTGACATAAGATTCCAAATGAATAGATTTTGGAAAATTAAACCAACAGGAAAATTGGAAAACTTAATTTCAAAAACCATTAGGATAAGTAAACCACCATTATATCATGAGACATTTATGTAAACCATTAGGATAAGTAAACCACCATTATATCATGAGACATTTATGTTTCACTAAATAAGTAAAATTTGTAAGTTATCGACTATGAACTATATAACGTTTATATTATGGAACTTTTGTTAAGATTTAGAAGTACTTTTTAGTCTAAAAGGTGTTCTCATTGAATAAATCTACTTAATTCTTTCCTTGTTTACTTAAAATGTTATAGGTGGTTGGAATTCTCTTCATGAATAAGGCAATATATGCCAATTGTTTGTTGATTAATATTAGCTAAATTTTAAGTAAACATTTGTTCCTTCATATTAATGTTCACGTCCAAATGTCCCTTGTTTCATCAAACTAGCTAGTTGTAGATATAAGAGAATGTGCATTTTAATGAATATCAATCTTATTATATGTTTTTAAATCAACATTAATTGTCTAAATTAGTTTTAAGAAAACAACAATTAGAAAAAGAATTATACCACTATTGCATATACTACATTGCACTATTCAAAGAAGACAACCCTTCTTTGAATGTTTTTTTTAATCCAAAAAACCATAGCATTGGTTATTGGATTCTTGTTTGAAATTTGATGTTTATTTATTTCCATATGTTTGAAATATTAAACATCGAAGGTTAAACATTTACATTGAATAAACATGATATATTCATAAGATAAGGATTATTCAATGCTTTCTAAAATATGGAATTTGATATTGCATGGAAGTGTGGAATGTTGATTTGATGTTGAATTAGTGTTGATTAACCAACCAATAATGGACATGAAATTATAAACTTTGATGTGGTTATTATCAATTTTTCAATGTGGTGTTGACGCTCAAAACATTGATTTGATCTCAAATATATGTTGGTTAACTAATGAATAATGGGACTAAATAAAAAAAATTAATGTGGTTATGGCCATTTATTCAATGCGTAGTAAATGTTTCAAATGTCAAATACGTAACACCACAAGATCAACATCAGTTCAATGTTTTTTTTTTTTTTTTTTAATAAAAAAGATAGTACCTGCTATATTAAGTTATTAGAGAAACATTGACAAAATAC
>CBVK0101518328.1:0-18832 GCA_900067695.1 Picea abies
GCTCTTCCGATCTCACCTAATTTTCCATGGTTTTTACCAAAACAATATTCGCTATTCTAAAAATGATTCGCCCAAATTCTATAGGATAAAATTATTTTAACTTAAAAATCACCAAAATTTTATACAAACTATATAAAATCCTTATAAATTTGAATATTTTTACAAAAATATCACTAAACATTTTATTGTTGGCGTATAAAGGGTTAGTAAGATTCACCAAGGTTTCTACATTTTAAAATAAATTTCCATCTTAAAATCATCCCTGGTGTTGTGAGAGTAGATGGAGAATTTGATCCACATGGGAAATATGAGATTGCTAAGTTTTACTATAGATGAAAATATCATCAAAGAAAACTAAGACAAAATGACGGAGAAAAGGACGAAATACATGATTCATGAGGCTTTGGAAGGTGGAGGGGGCATTACATCGGCCAAAGGGGATGACCGAAAACTCATAGTGACCCTCGTGAGTTCGAGAGGAAATCTTGGGTATGTCAGCTTCTTGCATACATATCTGGTGGTAGCCATAACGCAGATCAAGTTTAGTGAAGTACTGAGCACCACTCAGCTCATCCAAGAGATCATCAATGATATGAATGGGGAACTTGTCCTTGATGGTGAGCTTATTGAGTGCACGAAAGTCAGGAAACATGTGCCAAGTACCTTCTTTCTTAAGTACCATGACCATAGAGGAAGAATAAGGGCTGGTATTGGGGAGGATAACACTCGCTTGGAGAAATTCCTGCACTATTTTCTCAATTTCATTCTTTTGGGAAAAGGGGTAATGATAAGGGAGAACATTGGGAGGAAGACTGTCAGGAACAAGGGGAATGGAATTATCATGAACAACACAAGAAGGAGGAAGTCCCTGAGGGGTGGAAAAAACAACTTGATGTTTGGAAAGGATAGCTTAGAGGTCAGGATGCACAGAGGGTGTCTCAACGACTTGAATAGAATGGAGTTGAGAAATGATACTAGAGTGGACTTTCTTGAGGCTATTTTCCATATGATGGGAACTAATGATCTCAGAAGAACCATCTTTGAGACCTTGGAATCGATACATTTTCCCCTCTTGTTGGAATTGCATGGTTAATTCCTTAAAATCCATAGAATGGGACCAAAAGTGCATAACCATTCAATACCTAGTGACACAGACCTCCAAACCCTCAAGTCGAGGTCCACGTAGGATTGTTCAAACAACCTCCTCAAGCCGAATTGGCTCCTTTGATTCCCTGTTGGAATCTTCAATCTTTGATCCACAGGTCCTTCGTGAAACTCCACCTGCACAAACATGCAACCGACACGAGCTTCCACCTACACACGGATTTCGGGTTTCGGGACTTCCTGTTTCCCGATGTCAAGAGTCCTTGACCCTTCGTCCTTCCAATCTCCAAAATTTCGATTTGTCGAAGTAGCTTAAGCTTCAGTTAGCCCCCTGGGCTAGGCCTTAGTCCATGTGACCACTATTCCCATGAACACAACCCTATTTCGGGTTTTATCGATGCATAGCTCCCAGTCACCTATCCTCTAGACTCCCTAAAATCTGATATGCGAAATGTCGAAATGCCTGTGCCCCAACTTCCTCCTTCTTTCACATTTTCAAGTTCTTCGAAGCCTAAGTGCTCGGATCTCTTGTCCACAAGATCCCCGAAATCCCGATATCTGGTATGCCGAAATGTTCTCGGCAATACTCCTTCTCCGCTTTTCGAGAATTCGCATTTCGAAATTCCACAAATCTCAGCGCATCAAATCTTCGTTGTCCTCGCGTACTCCCGGTAGCCAAAATACTGAAGTACCGAAATTCTCTTTTGGGACTTCTCTCTCGATGTCTGGATCTCTCCACGTGTCCTCCCATGAATGGACGGTCCAGATCGTTTCAAGACTTCACCACTCGTGAAGTCGAAAGACTCCCTTCTATGCTTTTCGATGTTCGAATCCCTGAAATGGAGATCTCGCGACATGTGTCCTCCTTCCAGATGGATGGCTCATATTTCTCTCACTGTTTCGGGACTTTCACTGTGAAGGGCTTCGATCTCTCGTCATCAGGGCCTTCGAAATCCCAAACTCCCGAAATCTGAAATCCCAATATTCCTGCCCTGTCGGGATTTTCCTGGATTTCTCTACTCTGCTCGTATGTGGGCTTAACTCACATGCACCTTCTTCCAGATTCGATGGATGTTAGCGATTTGTGTGAGATCTGACGGCTCACGATCTCTCCTGCTTTGTACGCTCTCTCGTTGTTCCTTGGATGTGGAAACTTCAACGGTCCAGATCTTCCCCTCTACCTGATTCGACAACAGCTGTGCTCTCCTTTTGAGCGTGCGCTTTCTTACCGAACTTGGAAGAATTCCCAAATGCTAAAGGCCTCGACCTTTGATTCTTTTATGTGAACTCTCCAACCCTTGATCTTGCCTGTGCACTCGAAGACGCTATCCCTCCTGAGCTTTCGGGACTCTAAACTCTCGAAAGAGTTCTCCCTTTCGGCCCCTGCAACCTCTTGTGGCCTCTATGCGTAAAAACACTCTCCCTCCTGAGATTGGCCTTCTCTAAAACCTTAAAAGCTTTCCACAACTCCTGCACACCTTGCAGAATATCTGCATGCTAACTCGGTGCTATCTCTTATGAGCTTCTCTGCTACTCAGACCTCTAAAGGGACTTCACTCGTTTCCTTCCTTCTCCTTCAGATGGAGAATTCTACTGCCCTCCTGGCACTCTCTTGCTCAAGCAACTTCTTGTTGAGTCTGCAGGGTGTTCAACAACCCTGTGAAGATCCTTCTTTGGATTCTTCTTCTATTCCAGAACTCAAAAGAATTCTTTCCTTCTGTGCTCTATCCACACACTGACTCAATGCCCTCCTGGTAGAGTGTCCAAAATCCTCAGTGATTCTGTTTCTCTATGAACTCAAAGTAGATTTCCTCCTCAACACTCTGTGCCTGTGCTCAGTGCCCTCCTGGCAGATTTTTATAGAATCCTAAGTGATTATATCTCCTTCTGAACTCAACTAGAGTTCTTCCCCTCAATGCAACTCGTGCATCTCCTCAATGCCCACTTGGCAGAGTTCTTGCAGAATCCCCTAGCGATTATGTCTTCCACTGTGTCTTCCTCTACACAGTCTTTCCTCCAAGGTGTTCAACAACCTTGAGGTCTTCCTCTAAGTCAATGATTTCAGTTGGTGTGCCCTCCTAGCACGTCCTTGTCCAAATTTCACAGAATTGGAAGTGCTCTCTAAGCACTAACTATCAGAACCTGCAGTGTTCTGTCACGCCCTCTTGGCATGAAGCCTCAAATAACTCCAATCTGAAATCAAAGAAATCTACAGACAGCAGAACCTATCTATCCCTACAAATGCACACTAATACACATTCACGGCATATAAATAACACATAAAATCATTCACACAACACATACAATATGCAGGAAAAACTGCTCTGGTTTGTATTAATAAAAATGCCTCTCTTTACAAGGTGTTCCTAAGCTCAGACTTTGACAATGTCTCTGCTCATTCTCTGTCTACCAACCTTTTTTCTTCAAAATGAGATCGAAAAGGTCTTTTACATGAGGGGGCTCTTTGAGCTCTTCCCTCCAAAGCTACCTACCCTATTCAATTTACATTAACTCTACATTGAATGGGTTGTCTAGTCTAGATTGGATCTAGATCGCAGCCTTACAACCATTAAAGGCTATCTACATCTAAAGCCTGCGTATAGGCATGACCTTTTGGCTCTAATAGCCTTACAATATTAAATGTTCTCGATTCAAATTCAAAATTTGAATATGAGAGGGTTGCGCCTCTTCTCCTCATCGAATGCGCACTTGATGAGCTGGCTGGATGGATGGCGCATGGCTTGCTTGAGAGCGATGCTCCTGCATCATACTCCTCTGCTGCAAAAATTCATGAGCTCCTTCTCATGATCTCTCCACCCTGGCTGTTGAAATCCTCCTAGATCCCAAACAACTTTTTCAAGTTATCTCCCTGCTCCATCTTTCTACTATTGTTGTTGCTTTTGTTGCTTGGCTGCTACTGCTGCTTTTGCTTCTCTTTTCCCCAGCTTCTCCTTGCTGGCAGTCTCTGCTGATCTCAACATCAACCGTCTGATGTCTTCTATCATCTCATCCAGCTACTTCCCTGGCTGGCCCTGTTCATGCAGTCTCCTCTGCTGCAATTTCTTTCTACAAATGGGCAAATCATCATGATCTCCCATGCCATCTCCTCTATCCTCTGTGGCACTAAGTGTCCATTCTTCTGTAGACTTCATCTCTGCAGTCTCTTCTTGACAGATCTGTTGTTCAGCCTCTTCCTATGGAAGCTTAACTTTTTCCATCTTCTTCCAGCTGCTCCTCAGCCTGGAATTCCCCTTCATCTGCTTCCAACTTAACTTGTTGGATGCGAAAGTTCTGCACCTTCACCCTTCTCTCTAGGGCTTCAGTCTGTTCACATAGATAAGTAAATCTCATGCTGTCTGCCTCTTCTTCTTCTTCTTCTGCAGGCTCCGATGTTGCAGTCTTTCTAGCTTCCTGGCTGAAAATATTGAGCCACTCCTCAGAATGCTCATCCCCTTCTTCTTCTTGGGCAGTCTCTAATGTCTGCTCCAATTCTTCTTTTATAGTCATGACTGGCTGTCTTTCTCTTGTTGTTGCTGCTTCATTGACAACACAGACTTTGGCCTCCTCTAGGCTAAGTGGCAGGAATATTCCAATTCTCCCAATCATCAGAAGATACCTCTGATATTTCTCCTGGATGGTGCAAGTTTTTAACTTGCCATCATCTTCATTCACATGATCTGCAAAACCACATGAATCTCCACTTACCAGCATCCCTTGCTGATATGAACTCACCTCCGAGGTCATGATACTTTCACATAATCTCATTTAAGTTCCCATGCCCACCTGAAAAATTGGGATTTTCCTATTGCCCTCCTATCAATCTATGAGATCCCACAATGATCTCATATTATTTCCTTCCTGGCAATATGAAATTCCCCTACTGTCCTCCTGACAGTCTATGAGATCCCGTAGTGGTCTCATTTCATTTCCCTCCTAGAAATTGGGAATTTCTGTTCTGCCCTCCTAGCAGTCCTTGAGATCTTCAGTTGATCCCATGTCATCCTCACTACCGAGGTTTCTCCCATCCTCTGGTTCACACACCTGAACCATTTTCTCCTCTGGTCTGTTGAGGTTTTCAACATGCCTCAACCATATTTTCAATAGTCTCTGCTATCTTCTGGCCACCAATTCCTAAATCAGCCACTTTGCCTTCGTCTTCATGGGCCATTCATATACACATCTCGACTTAGCATTTTGTTGCATCCGTAATGCTAGCTCATCCATTCTCACTCTGATATTGGTGAGCTCTTTATCTCTTGCAACATTCTCCTACTACCGATGGATCTTCTTTCTACCATGTGCATGGCCTTCAACAAACATCTTGTTGTTTTCTATCTGCCCTCCTGGAAAACCTGCTGTTGTCACTCTACAATTGAGAGCTTCTAGCCTTTTCTTACAATCCTCTTGACTGTTTTCCTTGACTACTGCCTATCTACAAACAATCATCACAAAGTTCCAACACTCTACAAACAGAGTCAAGCTCTGATACCACAAATGACGCAGACCCCCAAACCCTCAGGTCGAGGTCCATGCAGGATCGCTCAAACAACCTCCTCGAGCCGGATTAGCTCCTTTGATTCCCTGTTGGAATCTTCAATCTTTGATCCATAGGTCCTTCGTGAAACTCCACCTACACAAGCATGCAACCGACATGAGCTTCCACCTACACATGACCATGACCTTTTCCTGAAATGGAAATTTTGGGTTTCGGGACTTTCTGTTTCCCGATGTCAAGATTCCTTGACCCTTCATCCTTCTAATCTCTGAAATGATGATTTGTTGAAGTAGCTTCAGCTTCAGTTAGCCCCTTGGGCTAGGCCTTGGTCTATCTGACCACTATTCCTGTGACCGCAGTCCTATTTCGAGTTTTACCAATGCGTAGCTACCGGCCTCCTATCCTCTGGACTCCCAAAAAGCCGATATGAGAAATGTCGAAATGCCTATGCCTCGACTTCCTCCTTATTTTGCATTTTCAGGTTCTTCGAAGCCGAAGTGCTTGGATCTCTTGTCCATAGGATCCCCAAAATCCCAATATTCGGTATGTCGAAATGCTCCCGGCAATACTCCTTCTCCGCTTTTCAGGAATTCATGTTTCGGAATTTTGTGACTCCCAGTGCATCAAATCTTCACTGTCCTCTCATACTCCCAGTAGCCGAAATACTGAGGTACCGAAACGCTCTTTTTGGGACTTCTCTCCTGATGTCTGGATTTCTCCACGTGTCCTCCCATGAATAGATGGTCTAGATCGTTTTGGGACTTCGCCACTTGTGAAGTCGAAAGACTCCCTTCTATGCTTTCCGATGTCCGAATCCCTGAAATGGAGATCTCATGACACATGTCCTCCTTCTAGATGGATGGCTCAGATTTCTCTCATTGTTTCAGGATTTGCACTGTGAAGTGCCCCGATCTCTCGTCATCAGGGCCACCAAAATCCTGAACTCCTGAAATTCGAAATCCCGATATTCCTGCCCTGTCAGTATTTTCCTAGATTTATTTGCTCTGCTTGTATGTGGGCTTAACTCACATGCACCTTCTTCCAGATCCGACGGCTATCGGCGATCTGTGTGAGATCTGACAGCTCACGATCTCTTCTACTTTGTACGCTCTCCTGCTGCTCCCTAGACATGGGAACTTCAATGGTCCAGATCTTCCCCTCGGCCTGATCCGACGACAACTGTTCTCTCCTTTTGAGTGTGCGCTTTCTTCCCGAACTTGGAAGAATTCCCAAATGCTAAAGGCCTCGACCTTTGATTCTTTTCTGTGAGCTCTGCAACCCTTGATCTCACCTGGGCACTCGAGGATGCTACCACTACTGAGCTTTCAAGACTCTAAACTCTCCAAAGAGTTCTCCCTTTCGGCCCCTGCAACCTCTTGTGGCCTTTGTGCATAAAAACAATCTCCCTCCTGAGCTTGGCCTTCTCTGAAACCTTAAAAGGTTTCCACGACTCTTGCACACCTTGAAAAATCTCTGCATGCTAACTCGGTGCTATCTCTTCTGAGCTTCTCCGCTACTCATACCTCTAAAGGGACTTCACCCTTTTCCTTCCTTCTCCTTTAGATGGAGAATTCTGATGCCCTTCTGGCACTCTCTTTCTCAAGCAACTTCTTGCTAAGTCTGCAGGGTGTTCAACAACCTTGTGAAGATCCTTCCTTGGATTCTTCTTCTATTCTAGAATTCAAAAGAATTCTTTCCTTCTGTGCTCTATCCACACACTGACTCAATGCCCTCCTGGCAGAGTGTCCAGAATCCTCAGTGATTCTGTTTCTCTATGAACTCACAGCAGAGTTCCTCCTGAGCACTCTGTGCCTATGCTCAATGCCCTCCTGGAAGAGTTCTATAGAATCCTAAGTGATTCTATCTCCTTCTGAACTCAACTAGAGTTCTTCCCCTCAATGCAACCCGTGCATCTACTCAATGCCCACCTAGCAGAATTCTTACAGAATCCCGCAACGATTCTGTCTTCCATTGTGTCTTCCTCTACACAGTCTTGCCTCCAAGGTGTTCAACAACCTTGAGGTCTTCCTTTGAGTCAATGATTTCAGTTGGTGTTCCCTCCTAGCACGTCCTTGTCCACATTCTATAGAATTGGAAGTGCTCTCTAAGCACTAACTATCAGAACCCGCAGTGTTCTGTCACGCCCTCTTGGCATGAAGCCTCAAAGAACTCCAACCTAAAATCAAATAACTCTACAGATAGCAGAACCTATCTATCCCTGCAAATGCACACTAATACACATTCACAACATATAAAGAACACATAAAAGAATTCACACAACACAGACAATATGCAGGAAAAACTGCTCTGGTTTGTATTAATAAAAATGCCTCTCTTTACAAGGTGTTCCTGAGCTCAGACTTTGATAGTGTCTCTGATCCTTCTCTATCTACCAACTTTTTTTTTCAAAATGAGATCGAAAAGGTCTTTTACATGAGGGGGCTCTTCGAGCTCTTCCCTCCAAAGCTACCTACCCTATTCAATTTATATTAACTCTACATTGAATGGGCTGTCTAGTCCAAATTGGATCTAGATCGCAACCTTACAACCATTAAATTCTATCTACATCTAAAGCCCGCGTATAGGCACGGCCTTTTGGCTCTAACAACCTTACAATATTAAATGTTCTCGATTCAAATTCAAAATTTGAATATGAGAGGGCTGCACCTCTCCTCCTCATTGAATGTACGCTTGATGAGCTGGTTGGTTGGCTGGTGCATGGCTGGCTTGAGAGCGATGCTCCTGCATCACCTAGCACAATTTCACAAGATCCCATGTCAATGGAAAACATATAATTTTTTAGTTGGTAATGTCCAATTTGAAGACGAACATTTTCACAACGCCCACCACATTTCATGGAACCACCATTGGCTATCATGATTTGAAAATTATTGAAAACACGAATATAGCAATTGGCTTCCTAGGCAATGTGACAATGAATAAAATTGTGGGTGTTACCATTGTCAACAAGGATGATGACCTTCCTATGCTTAATGTAGCCAATGAGCTTGAGCATTTTTTGGGACAAGAATCCAGTGAGGGCATGCAAAGAAATAAGTGGGTCAACATCAGGTGGGTCAGTAGGCTCCTGGGTGGCATCGGGAAGAGAGGGTTTTTAAACTAAGGGAACTGTTACATCCTCTTCAGGAACATCTTCAGAAATGGCCATAAATAGTTTTTGTTCCTTACACTTATTCCCTAGAAATTATTTTTCATCACAATTATAGCAAATACCCTTCAGTTGGCATTCAAATATTTCATCCCTAGTTAGTTTCTGGACCTTGAGGGGAGTGACAGGGGTGTTAGGATTAACTGGTCGAGGATGAAGAACAAAAGGGGGTTTTATGTTTTGGGAAAAAACAACTTGTTGGGACTCTTTAGCATGTTGAGTAGATTCCAACCAAGTTGGAGGGTGGGACATGAGAACCTAGGATCAGATTTCATCCTTGATACAACTGATAAATAATTCACGGAAAAACACATATGACATGCCCTCTGTTCGAAAGGACAAATGCTCAAAAGAAGTGATGAAGTCTTCCACTGTGTCAGACTGTTTCAACTTGGTCAAATGAACAAGATATTAGGTATCAATATCAAATATGGCATAGAGCTCAACAACAAACTGGGTCCAGGAAATATAGCCCCGACGTGAATTTTTTCTCCACTACCACCATTGTCAGCATTTAGGATCTAGATAGAAGAAAACATAGCAAAGTTTGGCCAACTCGTCAGTAATACCACGCATAGAAAAATAATGCTCCATATGAGTGACCCAACCTGTAGGATCAAAGCCATCGAATTTATTGACCTCTATGCAGGAAAGACGAGGTTCACAATGAAAGGAGTTGGAATGAAAAAGAGGAGACTGAGAGGAATCAACAACATCGGGTTGTGATGATAAGGAAGGACCCGTAGGGAGGTTCAAAAATTGATTGACAAAAGAATGGAGGGAGGTCAATTGGGTTGTGAGGTTGGTTTCCAAGTTGTCAATGCAAGAATTGGTAGAATTGATTTGAGATGTGAGATGTTCGATGGAGACGTGGGCTTGATTGATGGAATTTTGGAGGTCTTGGTTGCGAGTGGTAGCCATTTGAAAAGGGGAAGTGCAGGTAAGGAAAAAATATGGGTGGGTGGGACCACAAAAAAAGACTTAGAAGTGATAGGTACCACGACGATCAGTGCTCGAAGGGAAATATAATGGGATAGGTGAAACAATAGGGACACTGGGAAGGGGTTGGGTCCATTGAAACAAAAAGGATTAAAAATGAATGGTACGAATTCAATCAGGGAAAAAAGGGGAATCAAATAGAATAGGTCTCAAATAAGTGTGCAGGTGGGACCACTATACTCTTTTGAAAAAATGTGTAGTAATTTCACAACCAGAATGAAAAAGACACTGTAGCACGACAATAGATCTTTTTGGTTCTATTTATGGTTCCTTCCCAAGGTTTAGGGTATTCAATGGTTTTTCTTGTGCTATAGTTCTCTGATATACATGCGGGGTCCAACAGTAGTAATCAGCTCAATATCTCAGGGAACCAACTAAGGAGGTACATCACACCCTTATTCATACTAACTGACTACCCAGGTACTAGAGAGTATCTTCCTGAGTGTTTTTCTCGGTGGCACTATAATAGCTAGGCGGTCGATCGGTTTATCTATGGAGGGATTCAAGAGATCTAGTTTGATTCATATACAAATGTTGTCTGATGCGCTACCACTTGAAGGGGTATCAATATGGGTTACAAGGGTGGCCAACAGATGTTCTCTTAAGTACCACTTTTATTTCCTGCATGTATGAATCCCTGACCGCAGGTTTATGTGCTTAATGACATATCTCTATAGCTTGAAGATGCCGAAATACGTCTCTACCTTGAAAAAATTTAACCCACAACTTTCTGTCAAGGAAGGTGCTCTAATACCACTTGTAATATTCCACTTATAAATTCATATGTAGAACATAAATAATTAGCTAGAAATGGCGGATAAGCAATTATATAACCAAATAAAAGTCACAATAATACCAGGTAATACCAGAATAACACCAGAAAGAGAACTTTGATTAATGAGAGCAATGTTCACTTGACTCTTCGAGGAGGAAACGTCCAATAGAGAAGAGCTCTATTACAAGAATATCCAAGACAAAACTTCTCATACCCTCTATTCCTATTTATACTAAACCTATATATCAAAAGAAAAATCCAGAGGAAGATCCTTCTAGAAGCGGAAGCTTCTATTAGGTCTTCTTACAATTGACTTATTCCACTTTATTGCTAGGCCTAATTAATATTAACCCTTATTACATGGAAGTATATTATTATACCCACTTGAGGGGTTAGGTAGGTTAGGTTCCTAACATGGTGACTCAACCATCACCACCCTGCACCTTCTATGATCCGAAAAGATCTTTCACACGACAATGGTTGTGTTATTTAGCATGTGTTTATTAACCATTTAGGAAGCGAACTGAAAGAAGGAAGAATTAAAGAGGAAATGTGACAGCCATATAAACATGTACAGAACTGACATGAAGTAGAAACAACAATAAACCATAAACACCAATGTGATAACAGAGTTCGGAAATATCACCTACATCTCTAGGCCTTTGTCTTAGTGGGTGAGGCTTTCTTATTTCTGTTCAAAGCTCAATAAGTACATCACAATAGTGCCAAAAGGTTACAAAACTGATCTGGTCTTTTTCTTCCAGATCTCTATAACCCAATAGAAGAAAAGACACTCAAATTGAATAACCGGAGCTCCCAAAAATGGCCCGCAAAGGTGCGCTCCTCAACAAATTCCCTGCATAAAAATGGCTTTGAATTGGAAAATATTCAACATAAAGCTACTTTGAATGTCCTCTACTGGCCTCAAGAAGGCTTGGTTTATATAGATCTGAAGTTGGTAACCATCTCCCAACTTCCCCCCAAGATCTGACCTCAAAAAGGGCCCAAAATCCCCCAATATTGGTCAAAAATCTCCAAATACAACTGAATAATCAATATAAAATCACTATATTAAAGTTTTAAAAACCACTTTTGGAGAAATATCGGGTTAATCTCCTCTTCCCTAGGCACGCATCCCTAAAACACAATCATATGGCACCATATGGCCAAGCGCCAACCCCTAAGGGCTGGGCGCTGGCCCTTACCCTATAAGCTTTGGTCACATCTCAAAAAAACAAGGGACCGAGTCCCAAATGGTGTGCTAACGGTTGGTCACCTCCCCCGAATCATATGGTGGCTAGGTGATATATATCCATGCCCATATCTTTAACTCTGAGATGGAGGTTGTATGAGCACTGGGATTTGGGTTGTATGGAGTAGAAAATGAAACCGCAGGTTGGCACTAGGCCCCAGCCCTTTTCTGCCTCCACTCACACTGTTACATCACTTTTTATATTACAATGTGACATTGTTATAAAAAGTGACATGGTGACAGGTTGGTACCCAACCTGCCCAAAGAGTTAGCTCTTACAAGAGGTCACGGGGTTGAAACTTGTAGAGTTCAAACAAATTTTTCAATAGAAACTTTAACCAATCCGTAGGTGCCATGTGGTAGCCCACATCTAGGCCACGTGGCACCTCCTCATTCGATGGATACCATGACAAGTGTCAAAATATGATTGGACCCCACATCTACCTAGTCAACACTTCTGCCCAGTCATTGTCTACCATGTGTCACCGTACGTGCATGCCACATCCTTTGTATGGGCGTGTCACATGTCACACTTATAGTGGTGACACATGTCACCCCCATATTGGTCCATCTGTCCATTCACATCAACGTCTGTATGCCCAGTCATCCTGCCACGTGTCACCTCCAAACGATGCCAACTGTTCCTGCCACGTCAGTTGTATGACTGTACGACCTATACAATCAGCTTCCACGTGGCACTATACAGACTGTACAATCATCATTTTTTTTCCTATTTGGAAAAATGAACAGATCGCCATAAATTGAGCATACGACGTCCGTTTGAGCTTATTCAAGTTGTGCTGGATTTGTATCGACGAGGCATAAGAACATGTCCGTTTTGAAGCCATTATGAGAACCTTGATTTTTAGTCCTTTCTAAGCCCCATCAAGCTCCTAGATCTGATTCTAGATCACACCTCCCCACTAAAGGAACTTTTGGTCCCCAAACGTTTACTGACCAGTCATCAAGCTCGGGATAGGCCACCCAACTTGTTCTCTATCTTTGAACTTTGTCCTATGCACCAATCTCATCAATATCAACTCTAACACAATCATGACAACTAACATTATATTGTTATCCATTTGAACCCTGTCACATCTTACTGAAGCCACTATTATCCATGTAGACAACATTACTAATTATAGCATAAAAAATACGACTGCAAATGAGTTGATATACTTGTAATATTTGCATGACAATAGCTTATATTGAAGCAAACTGTGATTGATTTTTCGTTCTACAATCATCTCCTGTTCTTGCTTAAGATCGATTACTTGAATTGAAACAATTATAGGTGTGTTGCTTGCTTTAACTGCCTTCTTTAATTGTTCCACAGTTTGAAGAGTTTTATTTTCCTTTACATGATGAGCATGAACAACATATTCTTGACCTGCTTTGGTTAAATGATATTGATTCTTTTCCTTGTATAAGATTGCTTTAGGATCATACAAGTATGGACTGCCTAAGACCATTCCACATTCATTTAATGGAACTACATCACATTTCACCTCGTCCACAAACTTAGATGAAATTGAAAATTTTAATGTGCATTGTTTGGTTATGTGCATTTGATGATTGTTGCTTATCCATTTAAGTGTGTAGGGCTTATGATGCATCTGTGTTTCTAATCCCAATTGCTTAACCAATTCCTCAAAAATTAAGTTAGATTGAGATCCACTATCTATCAATGTGTCAACCTTGGTGTGTCGCACAATGACCCTTATGTGAAACAAGTTACTTCTACAATCAAATCCTTCACCAATTTTACCTGTCATACCAACCAATGAGACCTTAGATTCATCACCTGAATCTGATCCCAAGTCTGTGGGTCATGTTGTTGCCGCAAATGTTTTCCTCCCTTTCTTTTCCTTGAACCACTTTGGCCTCTTCTCAGGATACAATTGCCAACAATGGTCCTCATCATGCCCCTCTTTCTTGCAATGCTTGCAAGTGGGCTTTTCTTCCTTCCTTGTCACCGCATTTTCCTTTTTTCCATGCCACTCCCTTTTGTCCTCTTTCCTTGAAGATGATTCTCCTGATACACCAACACTTGTTTTCCCTGCTTCAATGTATGTCTCTTGAACAAAAACCTCATCAAGATTAGTTGGTCCAAACATGAATAAAATATTTTGAATATGTGTAGGTAAACCTCCTATATACTTCATAAGAGTTTCTTGGGTATGTAAAGGAATATCTAACATCAATACCATTTTTTGAAAGCCATCTGTGTATTCTTGCACCGTTTGTCCTTTTCTTAGTTTTAAATCTTTCCATTCAATTAATGCTTTCTCTTTATAACCCAAAGGATAGAATTGATTTTTAAGTGAAAAAATAAAAATTTGCCATGATGGAAATATATTACCCACTTGTTGCATTCCATTTTGCAACTTGCTTTGCCACTAGATGAGTGTTATACCTGCAAGTCTCAATGATGCCAACTTGATTTGTGTGGCCTCATCCTTGATCTATTGCACACTGCAATAGACCTCCATCTGTTTGACCCAATTTTCAAGTCTCTCTTCATTAACTTCACCATCACATATGGTTAATTCGAATTTAACATCAAGTTTTAATAAACATATTTCATTATTATGTTTATGAACATATTTCTTTGCATTGGATTTAGAACTTGAACTTGAAGAAGAAGGATAAGAAGGAGGTGAAGGAGGAATTTGAGGAGGATCCTCTCCTTCTTCACTTTTTCCCTCTGAAGATTCACCAAGAATTGGTCTCTTTCGTTCCAAGTAATCCTCATACAAAACCTTCATCATCTCCAACATGGAAAATAAAGATTTTTGAAACTCTTTTTCATACTGAGAAAGTCCCTCTTCTGATGCCACCTTCTCGCTTTGAGAAGTTCTATTTCTCAATCCAATCAATGGATTCTCTTCAACAAGCTCGCCTTCACCTCGAAGTAGATTTTCCCTGGTCAACATGGAAAAATCAAATCCAAACGTCAACTAGCTCTAATACCACTTGATCTGAAAAGATCATTTACACGACAATGGTTGAGTTATTTAGCATGCGTTTATTAACCATTTAGGAAGATAATTGGAAGAAGGAAGAATTAAAGAGGAAATGTGACAACCATATAAACATGTATGAAACTTAAATGAATCATAAGCAACAAACCATAAATACCAATCTGATAACATAGTTCGACAATCTCGCCTACATCTCCGGGGCTTTGTCTCAGTGGGTGAGGATTTCTTATTTTTGTTCAAAGATCAATAAGTACATCACAAAAATGCCAAAAGGTTACAAAAATGATCCAGTCTTGTTCTTCCATATCTGTAGAACCCAAAAGAAGAAACGACACTCAAATCGGATAACCAGAGCTCCCAGAAATGGACCACAAAGGTGCGCTCCTCAATAGCTTCCCTGCATAAAAATGGCTTTGGCTTGAAAAATATTCAACATAAACCTGATATGAATGTACTCTAATGGCCTCAAGAAAGCCTGGTTTATATAGATCTGAAGTGGGTAACCATCTCCCAACTCCCCCCTAAGATCTGGCCTAAAAAAGGGCCCAATACCCCCCAATATTGTCCAAAAATCTCCAAATACAGCTAAATTATCAATATAAAATCACTATATTAAAGTTTTAAAACCCACTTTTGGAGAAATATGGGGTAATCCCCTCTTCCCTGGGTGTGCACCCCTAAAACAAAATCATATGGAACTATATGGCCAAGCAACAACCCCTAAGGGCTATGCACTGGCCCTTACCCCACAAGTTTTGGTCACATGTCAAAAAAATAAGGGACCGAGTCCTGAACGGTGTGCTAATGATTGGTCAGTGCCCCTGAGTCATATGGTGGGAAGGTGCTATATATCCATGCCCATATATTTTAACTTCGAGCTGGAGGTTTTATGAGCGCTGGGCTTTGGGTTGTATGGAGTAGCAAATGAAACTGTGGGCTGGGGCTAGGCCCCAACCCTTTTCCACCTCCACTCACGCCCTTACATCACTTTTTATATTACAATGCGACATTGTTATAAAAGGTGACATAGTGGCGGGTTGGTACCCAACCCGCCCAAAGCCTTAGCCCATACGAGAGGTCACGGGGTTGAAACTTGTAGAGTCCAAACAAATTTTGCAATAGAAACTTTAACCAATCCATGGGTGCCATGTGGCAACCCACATCTAGGCCACGTGGCACCTCCTCATTCGTCGGATACCATGACAAGTGTCAAAATCTGATGGGACCCCACATCTTCCCAATCACTGTCTACCACGTATCACCGTACGAGTGTGCCACGCCCTCTGTATAGGCGTGCCACATGTCACCCTTGGAGTGGCGACACATGTCACCCCCAGATTGGTCCACATGTTCATCCACGTCAATGTCCGTATGCCTAGTCAAACTGCCATGTGTCACCTCCAGAAGCTAAAAATTGTGTCTGCCATGTCAGTTGTACGTCTATATGGCTTGTACAGTCAGCTTCCACGTGGCACTATACCAACTGTACAATCATCATTTTTTTCCCTGTTTGGCAAAAAGAACAGATTGCCATAACTTGAGCATAGTACGTCCGTTTGAGCCCGTTCAAGTTGTGTTGGGTTCGTATCGATGAGGTCTATACACACGTCCATTTTAAATCCATTCCAAGAAATTTTATATTTAGGCCTTTCTGAGACCCATCAAGCTCCTAGATCCGATTCTGGATCATTCTATGTGAACACAGGTGGTGAGACATAATAGACAGACAAAAAATCATCAACCATACCTGTAGCTAAATTTTCTTCTTTTGTGGAGTCATCTTTAGATGCTTGTTGTCTTTTCCAACAATTCTTCTTGAGATGCCTAGATTTTCCACAAAACCAACATTTTATCTTACCCTTATTGTCTTTTGACTTAGACCTGGATGTACCTTTATGATCTTTCCCTCCTTATGTAGATCGACCTCTGACCACCATTGCTTCTGCTATTGAGGTTTCCTTACTAGATCTTCTCCTCATTTCCTCAGACAACAAAGCTCCCACAACAGTGTCATAATCAATGTCATCTGTTGAGCTAAACCACATAGTTGTGACCAGATGATCCCAAGACTCAGGAAATGAACACAATAGTGTAACCGCCTTGTCCTCATCTTCATACGTTACGTCCATACTAAATAATTGACAAAGCAGAGTGTTGAAAACATTCAAGTGATCAACAATTTTCGTACCTTCTTTCATCCACAAGCTGTACAACTACCTCTTCAAGAAGATTTTGTTTGACAAGTTCTTTGTCATAAACAAACTCTCCAATTTGGTCCAAAAACCTGTTGTTGTCTTCTCTTAAGCGATGTTAAACAACACCTTATCTACCAGAGACAAACGAATAGTATTGAGGGCTCTTGCATCCAGATCCTCCAAGTCGTCGTCTATCATGCTTGTTGGTTTCTTTGACTTTCCAGCCAAGGCCTTTTGCAATCCTTGTTGCACAAACATATCTCACATCTTGAGCTTCCATAGCGAAAAACTATTCTTACTGTTGAATTTCTCCACTTCAAACTTAAAACTCTACACTTTCTCCATTAACAAAAAAAAACCATCCGAACCAAGCTTATAATACTAAGTTTTTTATAATGAAAAAACAATGTTAAAATATAGTTGAAAAAGTTTAATCCAAAAAATATATATAATATATTTAAAAACTTTTTTTTTTAATTCCACTCATACATCCACCCCTTCATATTAAAAAATACCCACTTATATAATGTTTACCCATGCTAATATTCATCCATAATAAGACAAAATTCAACCTTTCAAACATCCACTCTAGACCATGAAGACCATGAATAAGACCCCTAAAAAAAAAAAAAACTCTTTCACAACTTGACTTTGCACCAAAACACAAAATTGAACTTCATAACATCGTTATCGTTTTCTTCACAAGTCTACGCCAGCGCCACGCTCTAAGCTAGATGATAATAAGATTATCGTCCTTATAGCACTCGTTGCACGATGCAAGGATTGATTATCGCCTCTCCTGAACGGGCTTACCCACTATAGAAAACAAAATATCACCCTTGCACACAAAGTTGTCCTCTTTCACAGAAATCGCTTAGTCATCAGATCTGTCTTCTTTCACAGAAATTGCCTACTCATCGGATATGTTTTCTTTCACAGAAATCGTCTCGTCAGATCTTTCTCACTCATGCAATGGCTTTCTCACCTAAAGCTCTGATACCACTTGTTAAGCATTAGAAGAAAAAAACGGAGCATAAAAAACCAGAGCAACTCAAGTAAGATTAATTCTCATTAAACGAAGCACAACAATCCCACAATTTGACACAGTGATTTATGTGGTAACCCAATGAGGGAAAAAACCATGGGCAATGATAGTCAGTATTCTTTTATTCAGGGGAGAATTACAATATCCAACACATGCATACAACCATCCTCTCCTCATAGACACTGTACTCCACAATATTGTGTCTTGCTCACACACATTGCACTCACATCTCTATGGGTATCTTATATATAACGTCTATCACTCAATTCAAGTGCATGTAACTCTATGAAGAAATTTGTTTGCATGTTTCCAACACAAACTTCCCACTTCTTATTTTCAAATAAACTTTTATCATCTTTAATTTTAATTTTGTTTAATTTTAAATTTGATTACTTTTCAAAATTTTGGTTTACAAAATTATAATGATTTTGGTACTTTTATTTTCACTATACTAATCATTAAAATGAATTTTGAAAAATATTTAATCTCTTTCCTTTTATTTATTTAATAAATTTTGTTAATCATTAAAATGATTTTTGAAAAATATTTAATCTCTTTCCCTTTATTTATTTAATAAATCTTGTTAATTTTAGACTAACATAAACAACATCAATATAATCATATTTTAACTTAATGATTGAAACAAAGTATCACCAAAATAACTTCAGTTCAAACACCAACAAGTGTAAAACCCTTTTGTGTTTTTGTGTGTTGAAGGGTATTTGACTTCCCAATGTTATCAAAAAGACTTAACACACACTATTTCACATGCCAAATTGGTCTAACTGAAAAATAACATAAATCTTCATCTTTT
>CBVK0101518331.1:0-16064 GCA_900067695.1 Picea abies
AAGGAGGACAAAAATACTTTACAAGTAGAGAAAACAAAAACTCCTCCTATTGACGATAGGGATAAGCGCAAACCTCGATACACTTGTCTTATCCGTGGTGATGATCACTACACGAAGGATTGTCCACGACACGCTAAGGTCACTAAGTTCCTTCAAGGAGCCCTGAAACCATCTGCTTCAGCCATTTTGTCCCAACTCTTCCCCTCTCAACAACAGGCCCAATTGGTCATTCATGACCAACCTTCCCCTTCTACTATGTCCTATGTATTGATGTTCACTGGTGCTTCAAAGAAGAATATCATTGCACTCACCACTCGAGCCAAATATTATTCTCCCTCTAAAGAGAAGGTTGATGATCTACCTCCTTCATTGGTACAACCCTCTCCTATGAATCTACCTACCAACGATCCTCTTCATCTCGAACGACCAAGCCTTAACACAGTTCTTCAACCCCCTCCAAAGGGCGTCGTTTGCCAATCAGCTTTCAATCCTCATGGTCGTGCTGCCTAGAACTATAGCATTGTTGAAGATCTGGCCCAAGCACCTTCTGCGATGTCAGTTCTTGAAGTCCTTCAAAGTCGTTCTACACAACAGAAGGCACTGTTGAAAGCTATCGGTGGAATTGACTCAATGGACACAAATTTAATAATTTTTGACTTGGAATATCACATTCCATGGTTACCCCCTCAACTTGCGTTCCAAATACAAGTGATTGTCTCTTACAAAAACATTTGTAGAATCATCATCGATGAGGGTGCCTCGACATGTGTCATGTTTGTTACCTGCTGGAAAGCCATCAACTCTCCCTCTTTGACTGAATCCCAGAACACTCTCAAAGCCTTCAATGGCTCTGGTTTTAAGCCTTACGGTTTCCTTCCTTCGTTGCCAATCACGCTAGAAGGCAAAATGGTCCAAGTCGAAGTGGAAGTCTTTGACACTCCTCTCGATTACAATATTCTGCTTGGTCGTAGCTGGATCGATTCCATGCATGCAGTTGTGTCGACTCTTTTTCGTGTTGTACATTTCCCACATCAAGGAAAGGTAGTCACCATCAACCAATTAGCCTTCTTTAACTTGGATACACGTACTGGCAACATAGAGTTCATCGCTAAAACCCCACCAGGTTACGAGAATGTTAGTGTAGGTCTTCTCAAAGACTCTTCATTAATGGGTACTTTACCCATTCCACTACCCGATGTTCCACACTCGTCCATTGCTTCAATCAACATGATCTCCACCTCAATTCATGAAACCCTTGCATCTCATGACCCATGGCTGGTACTTGACCCTGGCGATAATCTTTGTTATGGCGACGAAATTCCTTTGACTCCGGTCGAATCTGCCTATCAATCCATTCAATTGGAAACCCCCTCTACCCCCTCTCTTGGTGAGTTATCTCTAGATCCTTTCCGTGTCATTTTTCCCACAGATGAGATGATTATGTATGTCATGGAAGACACCCCTTGGGATGATGGACATCACCATTCCATCCTCTTCCTGAAGTAACATACCATCGAGAACTACCAACGGATCTTGACCTCGTCGACTGTTGTCGTCATTTCAACCATTCCCAAGTCAACACACGATGTGTTTTCCAAAGGTAACTTAAGTAATATCTCACCCACTATTCCCCTCGACATATCCATCAAACCTAGAATTGTAAAAAATGTGCATATTGGAGCTTTGTGTTCCCCTGACAAAATCGTCACCTACACGTCCTTTTCAAAGAGTTTCATGATGTCTTCACCTAGAGCTATGAAGAAATTCTAGGTATCGACCTCGACATTGTGATACATGAGATTAAGACATACCTAGACGCTAAACCCGTCTGGCAACGCCTTCATCCAGTTCACCCATGTAAAGCGGCTGCTATCAAGCTTGAAGTCGAGAAACTTCCAAAAGCTAGCTTTATTTACCCGGTGGCCCTCATTGACTGGGTTTCCAATCTTGTCCCGATTGAAAAGAAACAAGGCACGATTCGTGTATGCGTTGATTATAGGGATATTAAAAAAATCTTGTCCTAAAGACAATTTTCCTACCCCCTTCGTCGATCAAATTGTCGATGATTGCGCTGGAAGAAAAATCTTCTCTCTGATGGATGGTTTCTCCGAATATAATCAAATCAATATTGTTCTTGAGGATCAACATAAGACGACTTTTATTTGTCCGTGGGGCACTTTCGCCTATCGGAAACTCCCTTTCAGTCTCAAGAACGCTGGCGCAACTTTTCAATGCGCTATGTCTTATGCCTTTCATGATATCAATCACATTGTGCAACCATATCTTGACAACTTACCCGCTCATTTTGTGCGCCGAGTCGATCATCCAATCCACCTCCGAGCCATTTTTGTTCGCTATCGGTTTTACCATATATGCTTGAATCCTCACAAGTGCATTTTCTGCGTGGAATCTGGTCGACTTCTAGGATTTATTGTTTTGCATCAAGGGATCAGGGTAGATCCTTTAAAGGTCAAGGTGATCCTTAATCTCCCTCCTCCTTCTACACTTCGCCAGTTACAAATTTTGCAAGGGAAAGCAAACTTTCTTCATCATTTCATCCTGAACTACACTGAGATAACTCATGGATTTATGTGACTACTCAAAAAGGGGTTTGAGTTCATATGGGATACCATCGCAAACAAAGCCTTTGAAGCTTTGAAATTGTCCCTGACACATGTTCCGCTTCTCTTCCCCCTCAATTACAGTCGCGATTATTTCCTCTACCTCGCCGCCTCGGATTACACCATTGGTATGGTTCTCATCCAAGAGGATGATTCTCACGACGAACATGTTATCTATTACTTGAGTCGAAGTCTAACACCTACCGAAACCAACTATTTACATGTCGAAAAACTGGCCTTGGCAGCTGTCCAAGCAGTTCAATGCTTCCGGCACTATATCCTCTCTCGCAAGACTACAGTGATTTCTAACTGCAACCCTATGCAACACATTATCACACGTCAATTGCTAGGGGGAAAATACTCCAAATGGATCATGATACTCTAGGAATTTGACTTGGAATTCAAATGAGCCAAGTCCAAGAAGTCCTTAGTATTTTCTGAATTGATATGCGATTTTCCCTACTCTGAAATGGAAAATGTAGCAGCCGATTCATTACCTGATGAATCCCTTTTCCTCATTAGTTCCGACAATATTCGATATTGCGATATCATCATATATATCCAAACCTAGAATTTTCGACCCAATTTGTCCAGTACTAACCGACGTCGAATACGCTACCAAGCCTGTCAATATATTATCCTCGGGGATACTCTTTATCGCCGTGTGATTGACTCCATTTTTCAACGATCCCTCACATTTGACAAAGTCGAGAAAGCCTTAAATGACTGCCATTCTAGAGCCTGTGGTGGTCATATGTCTGGGTATGCTATTGCCCAGAAGATCTTACGAGCAGGGTATTTTTGGCCTTCTTTATTTAATGACTGCATAATCGCCATCCAAAAATGCCACGCTTGCTAGACCTATAATCATAAGATACGATCACATCTCGCTCCTATTCACCCTGTGGTCTCCATTGGTCCCTTTGCAAAATGGGGCATCAATTTCATGACATGTCAGCCCCACTTGGCCAGGGGGCATGGATACATTATTGTAGCCATAGATTATTTTACGAAATGGGCTGAGGCAATGCCGACATTTGACAACACTAGAAAGACCGCGGCATTATTCATTTTTAATCACATCATAGCTCGTTTTGGTGTTCCTCAGGCTATCGTCACTGATCATGGTAGCCACTTTAGAAAATTCATAGAAAATTCATGACGTCCAAACTCACTAAAAAGTTGGGTCTTCACCATGAAAACTCAATTCCATATTATCCACAAGCCAACGGCCAAGTCAAAGAAATTAACAAAGTTCTCATAACTATGTTCTGACGAATGATAGGGATTCACAAAACAAGTTGGCACACAATGTTGTTTTCAGCATTGTGGGCTTACAGGACATCCGTCAAGTCCACTACTGGGTTTACACCTTTCCGATTAGTCTATGGTTTGGAAGCCATTATCCCAATCGAATGCAAGATACCCTCTTTAAAACTAGCTGTTGAACTCCTACCAAACACTTCTGCTGAGGAAGAACATCTATTGTATCTTATGCGATTAGACGAAACTAGATGTGATGCTACCCTAGTCATAGAATCCCAGAAGAAATGTGTCAAGGCCCAATACGACAAGCATGTCAAGCCTCGTCTTTTCTCCGAAGGAGATATGGTTCTCCTCTACGAACAAGATCGAGATATGCTAGGAGCTGGAAAATTTGAAGCCATGTGGCAAGGTCCTTATATCGTTAGACGAGTTTTGGAAAAAGGAGCTTATGAGTTAGTAGATTACGATGGTATCCCTTTGAGTGAACCCAGAAATGGGTTGTACTTGAAGAAGTACTATGCATAAGATCACTTGTGCATGAGTACCTATATTTTTATTGTATCATTCTTCTTGTGTGTTACTGTAGTTTTCTTTTGTCATTATCTGGTCTCTGCCCTTATGTGACGTTGTGTTTGATTTCCAGATGTCAGAGTCTTCACTACCCTACTTTGGCTTCGCTGATGGGGCTAGTCGTAGTACTCAAAACCTTGCTTCCGCTGCATGGGCAATTTATGCCCCTACAAACGAACTTATCTCTTTACGAGGTGTGTGCCTTGGCTGTGTGACCAACAATATTGTAGAGTATAGCGTCATTATCAAATTGTTGATTGATGCTATCTCGCTCAGTATTCATCACTTGGTTGTGCGACTTGATTCACAGCTCATAGTAGTACAGTTAAGTAATGTCTATGCTATTTGAAGTCCTACTTTGTTACGGGTGTATTTGCGAATTCGCCTCTTGGAACGTTATTTTGATTATATTGAATATCAACATATTCCTAGATGTCTAAACACATTAACTGATGCATTAGCTAACTATGTTTTAGATAGAAATTTGGGTCATCTATAAATCAATCACATCAACTTTCACACAACACAAGCTCAACCGGTAGAATCCGTATGTATATATAACGATCAAAAAGTATTTTACAAAAAAATGTTCTATCCGAGGACCAAAATTTCAAAATCTGAAGCTCATAGCTTCTACAAAGAGATGTCATGGATGACATTCACGGTAACACATGACTGCCCAGGCAACCCTACGAAGCAGTCAGCCAATGGACTCTGACACTCCCACCATATGATGTTGATAACGTTGTGGAACCTCTCCAAGAGGCATGTCTGGAATGTCTGCTGTCAAACCCTCTAAATTTTGTTCCACTACTTCATAATCTTCAGCGTCCCATCATGGCACTAGAGACACCTCTCCTCGTTGTTGAATAGGAGAAGTACCAAGTGGTTGATAAGGCCCCACGTCTATGTCATTAAAAAATAAGTTTTGTAATTAGACCTTGGACGAACATAAAAACATTTGCATGTGATAAAATTCACAAAAACATTGAAAAAGTAAAAAATGTGTACTTCTTACCAAGATCCCCCCACTGAGTGCCCTCAGGCAGGGCCAAGTCTGGATCTCCTCAGAAGTCCAACTCGGCATAGGCATAATCATAGACCATCAACATCTATGGTCACAACCAGTCGAAGAAGGCATCATTGTATTTGATGATTGGTCCAGCTACGTGCTGGGCCATGAGCTGACACCACCTCAGCATTCTTGGATCCTATGGAGACAGTAAACCCCACTCAACCTGCAACCTTAGCAAGGGGACCCTCTCAATAAAGAAGGACACCAACAATGACCCATACCCAAATTTCTTCAGGTTGCCTCTCTTTCATTTAGTCAACTACCTCTTCACGCTACGAAGGACTGCATCTTCCTAGTTAAAGACCCGAGGCTCAGTACACTCTATGGCATACTGAAAGCAGCTCTAGAGAGCCATGTGAGGAGAAGCGCTCCCAACCATATGAGAAATGGTGAACAAAATAGTGTGAAGGGTCAAATATCGCACCCCCCAAATGGACACCTTTCCTTTACTCCTTTCCACCTCTGGAACACAGTGCAAATGACAGTATTCACTCATAGGCAGCCCACCACCTCTGCTACCAGTCAAGCTAGCATGGTACCCACACTGTGACAGTCCTGTCAAAAATTAAATGTCCTCAATATCCAAGGACAATGTGTGGACCCCTACATGGAAAACTTGTTGGTCCACATCCCACATATGCATAAGGTACTCCAATAGCCTGACTTGAGTCCTCATACCTGGGATACGAAAGAATTTTAGGAGGTCACAGTCTCACAAATTGGCTACGGTGCCTGGGTTATTCCCAACAATAGCAGCATTTTCTTCAGGCTCTCTTTCACGCCATTCCAGAACCATGGTGATAGCCAAATGCCTTCATAAGACACATAAGAAGAAGGTCAACAACTCTCTTCAACACTTGGTATCTTTTTCATTGAGCAAACTTTGAAGAATTTTTTCACTTTGTGATTCTCGCAGGTGCCTTTGGGGCCACATGTGAGAATGATGAATTCTCACAGGTCTCATGTGGCTGGTCTGTGAGAATGGCTGAGCACAATTTTAACCCCTAAAACAAACTCAAAAACATGAATTTTACCGATGAAAATGAAAAATTGAACCATGAAAAGATAAAAGACAAGGAGCTTACCTTACTGCCAAAGACGGTTCATCGAATGGATGCTTGTACCTCTCACAATCGAGCGATGAAATTCAAGGGCAAAAGAGGGGTTTTGGGCTAAAATATTGGCAAAGTTACAATGACTATGGTAAAAAGAACTTTTACCCCCCTTATATTCACTTCTACCATTTTTGTTGGGTTTTTATAATTATTTTATTTATTAAACCTAATGCCTAATACCCTTGTGAGTGCAACTTTTGCAGGAATGACGACTTCGACATTTATGCATTGGGATATGTATATTTCTTTTCTTTTTCATCGCATGATTGAGTTTTTTTTTATGTTTTTTGCACAAAACCTCGAGCTTGGTCTTTGTCCATTCTCATGCTTGAAAATACATGAGAACGCGATCGAGCACACTTTTATCACTTTTTCGGGCTCAATAAGGTTATACGAAAAAGGAACCCCCCTGGAGTCATCTTTAAGCTCTTTTCAGACTCTCTAAACATGAAAAGATTGTCAAGCGACCTTGCTCTTTTGACACTCGTTAAAGTATTTGAAGAAAGCGTCTGTTGGGTGATAATTTATCTCTTTTTTTGGTCTCATCAGACTATTTTACGAAAAAGAAACTAAGAGAGTTCTCTTTTAAGTGTTTTTCCAGACTCTATAATCATGAAAAACTTACATCATACTCTGTTTCACCTTCAAAATTTTTTACTCATTTCGTGTCATTGATGGGGGATACATCAAGGCCTTCCTATGACAATTTTTGTTCCATCGACTCCAGCTCATTATCCGGAAACAAGACTTAGAAATTCTTTGGTACCTTGGGACTTGCATGCCTCAATGGTAGGCTTCCTCGCTTTCGACAGGGGGTTTTCATCATTGACCCCTGATCGAGAGATTCTGTCAGATGTTCGACCTTAACTCATTTATTCACATTCGATGGATTGTACTAGTGTACCTTGGGAGTCATTGACATTAATGGTGATTTCTGTCACACTTGTTAACGGTTTCATCAATGACCGGTAATCAAGTGGTTTCTACCATGTTCGACTTCGACACATGTAATCACATGGTTAGATTCATACTTTTGGATGACGGGATTGAAGACCCTGGATTTTATCTCTTTGTTCCAGGTTGTAATGAAATATGTATAATTTGCTAACACATAGATCCACTTTGTATGTCTCGTGGCTATGTCGTCTCAATTTGAATTTTCTTGCATAGATCCACAGTGTATTCATGGTGGCTATGAAATATTTTGATGGCATGGATCCATAGTGTATGATTGGTGGCCATGACCTATGTTTATAGTGTCATTTGTCTATGATCTGAGTATGGAAATGCCTACCTCAAAACTAGTACGATATTCTGCAGATGCTTGGTTGTTCACAGGTTTCTGATTAGGTGTGCTCCTGGTTTCCAACACACACACGCAGTTTACAAAGTATTTTGGCTGTCACTGATTCTGGCCTCATAATTTGGGGGGCATTCTATTATCCATGATTTTGGTCAGCTTGATGGTGTATTGACGATGGTGTACTCAGGCTCCCAACAAGAACTTTCTTATGAGAAAAGTGGCATTCATCTCCTTCCAGAAAACATATTTTTAAAGAGAGTTCACAGGCTGTTTATAGCCTGGGGTGGGAGAATGACCCATTATCACAGGCCACCTTCAGCTAGGGTTTGAACTTCATTCACTGTTCTCTATACCTAGGGTGCGAACTTGTTCTCAAGCTTGGAAAAAAGATGAAGTCTCGATGGTTTTAGAAGGGAATCTTCTAGAGAATGGGTTGGCATTCGAATGGTTATCATTTTACTAGTTTCCTTGATTTGGTGGGATCATTCTCATCCATGTAACCATCTCATCCTCTCCTATATATTGATAGGATTCTCATGGAAAAGGTTAAGAAAGATTAATTAGAGAATTGGTGAAGGAATTGTGTGAAGAACCCAGCTTGAACATGAGCTTGGAGACTCTAGCAAGTATATCAAGAGGAATTGGATCTTCTTCATGCAAGGATCGAGCAAGTGTGGGTGTTGGAACCAAGAGTCACCGAAAGGAATTTTGCGGCATCAAGGTGATCAGGTTTTATCTTCTACTTTCGATTAATATGATACAGCGGCATGCCCTTTTCCCATAAAGTCATTCTTACTTTATTGTGTAATTCCTTGATCATACACATAAGTTGATGATTGAATACATTTTGCTATCTTCACTTTGGTTGGTTTGTGTTGTCTTGGTCTTGACCTCACAAGATCACCAGAGCGAAGCGGGAGCAACAAATACTCTAGGAAGCGATACAAAGGTATGTTACTTGTTCCTCCTTACTAGTTATTTCAATGGTCATAACTTAGGGAAAGAGTCATGTCCTATCCTGTTTTGTTCTAGATCCAGGTGGATTTAGGGAGATCTGTTAGTGTCTGCACCTATCGATTAGTTTGATAATAGTCCCTGACCGGCTAGTGTCAAGGGAAATTTTCTATCAAACCATCTTGCAAGGATATAATGCAACTTTAGTAAAAGACAAGAAGTGAGATTTCATACCGTACGGGTTTCATATCAGATTCTGCATGGTCAAAGATACCGCACATGCTAAACAAATTGGGCTAGATCAATTGGAATTTTGGTTCCAAACTGGCCGATTTCACAAACACGATCCCAAGGGATTGGTTCTACAGCACACGTCGTAGGTGTCATCTTGTTGGCCCTATGCACATGACTAGTTCGAGGATGAAATTTTTACCGAGAATGCTCAAGACTGGAATATGGTGGCATTCAGGAAAGATGATACTTGAGGAACCAGGTTTAGGGATATGAGCTATGAAGAGAAGGAAACATTTTTGGAGTAGGTGGTTCAGAAAATTAGCTGATGCCCTGAAGGGGTATGAGCATATGAATTGGATGAAGGAATGAGTGATTCCATAGAAGACCCTGAGGTTGTGGGAGCTCATCAAGAATCCCTGGCACAAATCAGGGATCCCCTCGAAGATCAAACTGCATAAGAAAGGGGTGCACTTTTATACCATCTATCTGAACTACTAATGAAGTGGATGCAGGATAACCCACATCTTGTCATAAGTCCTAGGGTTTCAACTAACATCTGAAGAGTCATGACAGAGCCAAACGATCTTGGTCTCATAGCTCCCGATGGCACCAATGGGTCAGGTAATCTCAAATCTACAATATCGCCGATTGATCCCTTGGAAGAAGGAAAAACTCAACCAGAGATGCATCGGTCATAGAAGAACAATGACCGATGCAAGGCTAGGGCAAGTGCGAAAAATTGTGGAACATCAGATCATAGCTCGGGTCATGCTACAACATCTAAACTTCAGTTTGGTGAAGTACGGAGTGCACACAGTAGATATCAGAGGAGTATATGCTGCCCCTATGGAACAACATAGGTTCCCATGGGCTCAGACCTGTGAAGATTTGTTTATCAAATGGTCTGAATATGAAAAAAGTCACCCTTTTCAAGAGACATCTCGGGTGGACTGTTAAAGAAACTGTTGGATGATTACACCATGTGGCGATTTTTGTTTGGCTTGAACCATATTTAGCCATTAATTACAGTTAAATTTTATATTATAAATAGAGAGATCGACCAAGGAACAATGGTCGATGGGTGTTGTAAGAACTCTTTCTTTTGGTTGTTGAGAATTATTTTCAGACTGCTATGAATTGAGAAGTCCTTCTGGACCAAATACAAGCTATTATCATCATATATATGTGATTGGAGTTGGAAAAGAATTACTTCCTTTCCTATTCCATAAATGATGCAGTAAATGAGTCAGACCAATTAATTTTGTTGTCAAGTTATCTGGTGTAATGTTTTGATGTTCTTTTCTTTAATGATGTAAATAAATCATTGTGTTGCTATGTGATGAATGTTATTATAGATGAATTATTTTGCTTACCATGATCTTGATTACATATGTGTTTTATTTCTATTAATTAGTTTTCTCATATAGTAATTGGATGCTCATTTGGTTAATGTATTAGTACTAGGCACTATGGTATAGAATCATTGTTTGCATGTTTGATCAGTGGGTTATCCCAAGCTCGACCTCTTCTCAATAGTTAAAACTTTTGTCCTATATTTTTCAATTTGGTTTATACTGGCTTGCATCTCTCATACCATCCCCACCGAAGAGAAACATGGAAAAAGAACTGTCTTAACTGAAGGAAGAGCCTTCACCAGAAAAAACAAAGCCCATTGATTTTGGCCAGATCGCAAGATCTGGAGAACCATTCCACTCCAAACACTACAGAGTCTAATTGGGCCTCGGTGGTGGGTTTGGTTCCTGCTGTTGAGTTAGGGGATTTAGGCCCCATCAACAAAATTGGCACTAGAAGGAGGGCCTGAGAATGAATGGTTGAATATATAAGTTATATAACATTTCGAACAACCTACATATTCGTAATGACCCACATGCATGGCTAGTCATCCAATAGACAACCCACATTTACTAAGTACTCCCAAAGCGGAAAACTCACCCCATTCCAAGGAAGAAAATTTTCACCTTGAAATACCTTACGCCCTCCCTCACAAGAAAGTGAATCAATTTAGGAGAATTACCAGATCCTACGCCCAACAAATCTCCATGTTTCCCTTCACTCCCATCCTCCCTCGAAGAAAACAACAAAGAAAACTATTATTTAGCACTCCCGATGAAGTTTTCTTACATTCTGTCGAAGACTTAATAGATCTCAAAATTACTGAAATCCAAGAACCTCTTGATCTAATACCCGAGATGCCAGCCAACAACATCTCCGAACATAACGACTTTTCGAAAGAAGAAGAGTTTGACTCTGAATACGAAGATATGGAAGGGAACAATGGTCATGAGGAGGAGAGAGAAGTTCCACTTCAAGAAAACCAACCTTGGTTGGTCGGGGACATCGTGGTCGTCCCTAAATGAGTACACAATTTGGCCCGACACCTGAAAAATATGCTCCCAAAGTACAATCCTGAAACTTCAGGATTGCCCGAAGATCATATCAAGAAATTCATACTCGCGATCAGGCTTATGAACATTCAACATGAAGACATTGTATGTAGACTCTTTCCCTACATGTTTGAGAATTCATCTTCGACATGGTATTTTAATTTTCCAGTAGGATCTATAACTAGCTGGACTAAGTTCCAAAAGGATTTCTTGGAAAAATTTGTTGAAGAAACTACTATGGGAGCCCTGATGGCTGAAGTGTTCATAGCCACCATGGTCCCAAAGGAGAGGGTCAAAGATTTCAATCAAAGATTCACTACCATCCTAAACAAATTTCATCCCATAGCGAAACCAACTCAAGAGTTGCAAATCGAGGTTTATGCCAATACACTTCCAGCCTCTATTTCCATGTTCATTAAAAGAGTTTCCAAGAAAACCCTCAAAGAGAATTTTGAAGAAGCCAAGATGATAGAATTCCAGATGAAAGGATGTAAAGAAGGCCAAGACTCTCTAGTGAGGAAAGAAAGCCAACCCCCTCCTAGGAGAGGACTCCTTCTTACTAGATCATCAAGGAAACCGGCTGAACAAACTCCCGACAAGGGTAATGGAGATATAGAAGACCTACAATGCATGGTCAAGAAACTATAAAATGAGATCATAGACATGAAAAGAAGTGCAGGGGAGGGAAACCAATGCCAAAATACCTATAAGCCTTTCTTTAAAAGAAACCAACCTTTCAAAGCAATTGAACCCCCCTAAGCCAACTTAAAAGTTGACCTAGGATATGTTCTGTCTGACTCCTTCTGTACTTATCACCAAGAGAATCACTCTGAAAGAGAATGCCCTCAATCGGTGCATGCCATGAATTTAATGGCCAATCATTTTCTGGACAAAGTCTCACTGAGTGAACAATCAAGTAGTTCGGCCTTAATATTGTCGATCAGGAAGAGGCTGAACCCCCATGAGACACATCCATGTTGATATGGGATCCTGACATGATCGCGTCTTTGGATGATCTGTTTGAGTCTCTAGAACAACCTGCATAAGTCTCGGTAGTATAGACACATAGTAAAAGTCAACCTGACTCAAAATATACCGACACCACCCGGGCCTTACAAATTAAGTTAACCCCCGATTACCCAAAAATTCCTTTTGCCCCTGGTAAAAATCCTATAAGCATCCATACCCAGGAATCTCCTAAATTGGATTATAATGTTGTCGAATATTTGAGAAAGCTAAAGGCTAATATATCAGTTATGGAGATATGTAGGATCCCTCAATAGAAAGACTTTCTATTGCAAGATCTGAATTTGGTAGAAAACCCAACCAATGGTGATAGTCAGAAGAAGAATCCACCCCCAACAAATCTGGTGAGAAAGACAACTGTAAAAACCTACTTGGGAGGTAGGAAAGAAAGGCATTTTGTACAACCCTTCCTTTTGATGTTTGAAGTCTTCAACAAGAATCTTCACAATTGTCTAGTCGATTCTGGGGCATCCTCTAATGTCATGCCCTTGGCCGTGTGTAATAAACTAGGTGTTGTCCCTCTCAAAAGTGATAAACATGTCATACAACTAGAAAAAACCCAGGTCAAGGTCATGGGAGAAATCACATATGTGATGATCAGGATAGCTACACATCCTAATTTCGTGCAGGTGATTGACATCATTGTGGTGGATATCCCTCAGGCATATGGACTATTGTTGATCCGAGATTGGTCTGAAAAGTTGAACAGATATTTCAGTACTGACTGGGCACACCTTTGGCTACCACTGAAGGGATACAAGAACATGATCAAAATCAATAGGGAGAGATATCTGAAACATACAGTCACTAATCTAGAAACCCCGAATGAACCAGCCTCTATCGATTTCCCCATATTGGGAAACTATTCTTGTGATTTCCACTTTGACAACTTTGCTCCTCTCGTATCCAATGTTCTGCTTAATCAAAACTATGAAATGATATTTCAGGAAGAATCCCCGATGCCAATAGAAGATTATCTCTTTTGTCAAAACCTCGCACTACTTCCGTAAGAAAAGATCAAAGAACAAGACATGGGCGATGGGAAAGAAAGGAGAAATTATCATTCACAAATTTGGACCCTCTATTTTGATGGATCCAAATTGCAAGAAGGATCAGGAGTCAAGTGCATACTCATTGATCAAAAGGGTAGATGACATTTATTGTCCCATAGGCTATAATTTGAGTGTACCAGCAACATTGTTGAGTATGAAGCTCTAGTACAAGGTTTAAATAAAGCCATAGATATGGATGTCAAGGAATTAAAAATTTTCGGAGACTCTGAAATCATCATTAGAGAAGTGAGAAATACTATACACTGCAATTCCCCTCATCTTAAGAACTACCAGCAGGAGGTACATAGGCTAATAGAATGCTTTGAGGCTTTCAATATCACTGCAATCCCAAGAGCAAAGAATATCCTTGCCAACTCCTTGGCCACAGATGCCTCTATACTATCTCCTTTAGAAGATTATGAAGCCTCTTGATTCATTGTAGAACTGCTCTACAAGCCATCAATACCTAATAACATTTATAATTGGAAAGTCTTTGAGGGGGATGAACAAATCATAAGCTTCTTGACCAATCAAGACAATTTCAAAGACCTCGCTATTGACAATGAAGAGTTCCAAGAGAAACCAATAGAAACTGATCCTCGAGCGGGTCAACATATGGATAAATCAAAGGCTCAAACATTCTCAAAAGGGATAGATAATCTAGAGAACCTGCTTGATCTAAAGGAACGATTCAAAGGACCCAAAAACGCAAAGACTAGTAGCTCCTGTCGCCTCCATGAAACTGTAAATCTTGGAATCCTAGAAAACCTAAAGAATGTAAATCTCGAGAAAATGATATCTAAGGAAGACAGGAAATCCTACCTCAAATTATTTAGACAATACCAAGATGTTTTCGCTTTGTCCTATAAATATTTAAAAACATATGACACCCACATCATTCAACACACCATCCTGTTGAAGCCCGAAGTGAAGCCTTTCCAACAAAAGATCTGGAAGTATCATCCATCCTTGGAACCTCTCATGTATCAAGATCTAAGGAAGCTTTTAGATGTGAAGATAATTTTCCATGTTAGGCATTCTGCCTGGGTAGCGAATCTTGTTCTAGTGAGGAAAAAGTCAGGAGAAATCCGATTATGCGTAGACTTTTGAAACCTCAACAGATCTTCAGAAAAGGAAAATTATCCTGTCTCGCTGATGGAGAAAATCCTACAGATCGTGTTGGGCTTGGAGGTTTGCTCCTTGCTAGACGGTTTCTCAGGATACAACCAAGTGTTGGTTTCGGAGGAAGACCGATTAAAAACTACCTTCTGGACCAAATGGGGAACCTCCCCTTATAAGCGCATGCCTTTCAGCTTGATTAATATAAGAGAAAACTTCTAAAGGGCCATGGACGTGGCATTTGGGGGACTTATAAATAAGTGTGTGGTAGTATATTTAGATTACGTAATGGTGTATTTGAAGAATACAGAAGAGCACATCCAACACTTAACTCATATTTTTGAAAGATGCCGGAAATACAGTATATCACTCAATCCTAAGAAAACTATCTTCAGTGTTGAAGAAGGTAAGTTGTTAGGTCATATTATATATCAAGTGGGAATTCGCATAGACCCCAAAAGGATTAAGGCCATAGCTCAACTCCCGCTACCCCATAACAAGAAAGCCATGCAGTCTTTTTTTGGAAAAATCAATTTTGTAAGGAAATTCACTCTCGACTTCGCTGAAATCATCAAACCCTTACAAAATATGATTCGCAAAGATTTTGAATTTAAATGGGATGATGAAAAAAAAGATGCTTTCAACAATATCAAAGCTTCCATATCCCGGGCCCTGGTATTGCAAAGTCCTAATTTCAATAGAGACTTTAACCTTTATACTTTCTCTTTCGACCAATCGCTAGCTGTGGTCTTGACTCAGAAGGATGATGACAACAATGAAGCCCCAATGTCATTTATGAGTACCAATATTCAATGAGCTAAGCTCAATTATCCCACCATAGATAAGCAAGCCTACGCAGTATATAAGGTAGTAAATCATTTTAGGTCTTACATCCTCAAGAATCATACTAAGGTGATTGTGCCACATCCTGCAGTCCGATCCTTGTTTACCCAACAAGAAATGGGAGAAAGAAGAGGGAACTGGATGGCAGTATTCCAGGAATTTGATATATATATAAAACCTACCAAGTTAGTAAAAGGACAAGGTTTGTGCAAGCTCGCAGCTGAAGCTGAAGATCAAGCAAATGAAGATCCTGGGTGGGAAAATGAAATAGCATTATGGTGTGGTGAAGTAGCATACATTTCCCCCAGACAAGACTCCTGGTACAAATATTTATCTTATCTTCTATATCATAGGGCTTGTCCTGAAAATCTCAAACCCAGATAGAGGAGAGCCCTCCGATTAAAATCTGTGCAATATCACCTTATAAATTCGGTACTCTTCTAGATCAACTATGATGGGTGAGATCGGAAGAGCGGTTCAG
>CBVK0101518334.1:0-21781 GCA_900067695.1 Picea abies
TGTGACGGCTACTCGCATTCACAAGAATATTATTACAATGAGGCTCTGAAGGCCCTTTTACAATAAAAGGGAATGCCAAAAGTCCTAAACATCCAAAAAACTAACCCTAGGAGATGAAGCCCCAAAATTCATGTGGGCCTCGTTTGGGTAAGTGAGTACATCAACTTCTCGGGGTCGTAACTTTTGCATACGATCTTTGTTTTAGGTGTGTGATAGCTCGTTGGAAAGGTATCGTCGAGGAGATTCATTTTGGGGGCTCAATATGCCTTCATTTATCATTGAGAACCTCTATCTTGAAAAACCTTCATTTGGGCCCTCAAAATGGCCCCGAAAGTTAAAACCTACTAAAAATAGTAAATTGCCAAAATTGCCAGAAAGTCGTTTTGAGCCATTTGGAAAAGGTGGGTGGCCACCGATATCCACCTAGATCAGCTTATTTTCACACTGCTACCTACCCTATACTGCTAAAAATCTTGTTGAATCAAATAATACAAAAAGGCCAATGACGCCAATCAAGTAGTTGTTGGAACAAGTGGATTGCTTGACTGTTTGTTAGCACAATCAAAACGACAACTTGACCTTTTGTCCACTAAATCAAAACTGCAAAGTGTGATGGCCACCGTTGAAAACATGATCGATCTTTTATGCTAAAAAAATATTCCATGTAGTCTGTTATGGGATCAGGAAAGACAACCTATTTCTTGACTTTCAACAAATTTATGGTCATAATTGGGTATGACACATATTCTTTTTAGATCATTATACAGTTCCTAATATCAATGCAAATTTTCTGCTGAACTTTGAAATGACACTCCTGTTAAACGAGGCCATGCAGTTGATTGCCTAATCATGTTTTGATCATAGCTTCTTTTAAGCTTGTAACTGGAAAATGAACCATGAGTTTGACAACATAAGTCATCCAATGCATCAACTATTGGATCTTGCATGGATTGAGATGGTTTTTTATTGGTTCCAATACAAATTCCTTATTTTCTGTGTTCTTATCATCCATGACATGATTAAATTTTTTCTTCAAAAACTGTAGTGAATTGAAGGTTAATGGTATATAGTTATAATATATTAATTCATCTTATGTTTGAAGATTAATGTAACTCAGGGGATCTAAATTTGGATCAAAAATAGCTTCTATGTCATCGATGACATATCCAACTGATTCATCAAAGCATTCTCCATCCCTACTATTGAAAATTTTGTTATGATTTTCTGTCAGAATTTGAAATGAAGAGAAACATAAAGGCATAGATCTTTCACTTACTCTAAGATTTTTCGCATTTTCCTCATTGTTGTCATAATTGTTGTGAAAAGGGTTATTGTCATATTTGATCTGTAACTAAGCTTCATTCTCCCTAAAGAATGTCATTGGTTGCTTTGAAAAATTGGCATCTATTTCAACCACATAATCATCATCATACTGATCATACTTGGGTAGATTATCCAGGTAAGAAATGTCATAAAAAATGCACATCATATCAGCTGGTTCTTCCTCTGTAAGTTGAGTTTGAGTCTCATATTTGACCAGATTGTGAATTGAATACATAAAGTAATCACTTTCCAATCCATGATACCAAGGGTGAGCTGCAAAGTGTTTGGGAACAATGACCCTTTCCTCCTTTGTAACCAATGGAACATGATGTCTTTAAACAACAATTTTTTCTCTTATGATAATCCTATGCAACATTTCTTCCATTGTACTTGCCAAAATGTCTATCTTCACCTCTGAGGATGTTAGGTGCTCCTTTTCTTTGTTCTTTCTATCTTCTGCCTCCAATTTTGACCTTTTGATCAACAAATGGGCTTCCACACTTATTGCACTATCTTGCATTTCTTTGAGTGTTGTGGTGTTTCTTTCCCTCAACTAAAATTCCATTTATGGATCAAAGGAATCTAGATAGTGTAAGAGAGCTAAATCATGAGGAGGTTTTATATCAACCGGCATTGAATGATAGACTTGATTGAATCTCACTGAAAATTGTTGCATTGTTTCTCCTCACTATCTTTTCAAGTGATCATACTCTTCCAAAATCAGGAAGGGATTCCTCTTGATCACCCATTGATCTAAGAAAACTTTCACAAACTAATTGATATCAGTCATGCTTGCATCTGGCATATCTTTATACCATTTCTTAGCTCTACTTTGCAAAGATAAAGAACAAATCATGATACCAACATCACTTTTTTCCACCTAAAAAAGGTCAAGATAATTTTCAAAACCTTGAATGTGTTTTTTAGCAGTGATGTAGCCATATTCTCTGTCAAATCTGGGAAGGTATTTATAGTAATTGATAGGGAAATCATGTAGTATGGGTAGTAAGACAAGAGGCTTGTATCTATCTCATATTTTTACAGGTGTAGGAGTATGTACAGGGATCGTAACACTAGGCTTAACCTCTTGAGGTTCATTAGGTATAACATTCTCTTCATAAATTTTTTAAGTATCATCTGGATCAGGATCATGAGAAGGGAATAAATAATTAAAAATAAAACCTATCATATCTTAGATAAACTTCCAACTTAAATACCTAATATTTTTAGATGGTATGGTCATCTTTTAGGTTATTCCTCCAGTGGAGTCTTTGAATTGGAACTGATCTAGAGTTGATTAGAGTCGCCAGGTGGCTGATTCATCCTTCTTGTGTTTGATCAGTGTCCACCATCAATAATTAGATTTGGAACTTGATGTGCTTTATGAGGAACATTCCCTAGTATGGTCACCACTATGTTAGCACTCTGTAATTTCCCAGGCTGAAGAAGAAATGGGCAGATGTAACTACAAAACCACTTTGGAGTCAAGGATCTAGCCCTTCAAGACTCAGAGAGGGATCTCTCTGTATGATTTAGCTTTGTTTGCTGGGAATTTTATTCTAGTTATGATAGTACAAGGTTTGGTTTTTTTTAATTGGTTGGCTGAAATAGGAAGGGAAGGCCATTGGGAAATGGTGTCAAAGAGGCCTAATTCAATCAAGGAAGGTTCTACAAGAAAACTTACAGGGCAAGGTAAGAACCTTTGTTGTATTCTTTAAAATGTTGAATGATATGAAAGAAAAGGTTAGGAAAGAGGATTGTATCACAACAATTAAGAATTCTGAAACCAAACCTCTAGTAGAAAACACATAAATTATCCAAAGTCGGAAATAGAGTGTACTTTGAAATAAATTCTTCTCTTAATATTTTATTGAATAATTCAGAAAAAAGTTAGTATGTAGCAAGGAAAAAATATTATAGAAGAAACACTTCACCAAAAATATATTCCACAGGAATCCTGAAAGCTTGACTTGTATTACTGAAATTTGATTAAAGGAGGCTCTGTGAGCTATTTTACAAAATTATTCCCACCCTTCCATAATGGTCCCAACTGATCAACCCTTATTACATTTGAATTATAACAATATATATAAATATTATATCCTAGGATCAAGACGTCGACTTCAACAACCTGGCCAAAAATAGAAACAAATCCCTCAAAGTTCTGAATTGTCTACCATGAAAAAGGGTTGGACTGTTGAAAATAGGGGTCAATTCAGACACTCGTATCTCCCACAATATGACATATTTGAGAAAAATGAAATATTTTATTGTATACGATCTCGTTACGGAGAGAAACCTCTCTCGGATTTTCAAAATTCATCTCCATCTTTCCAAAAGAGTTACTGAACAAACATGACAAAATCAAGAAAATTGGAATCCTGAAAAATAGTGTTGAGAGATGGCTTTGATTCTCCCAGTTCCTCATACCTATGAAAAAAATGAGAGAGGTTATTTTTCTTCATCTCGTTATAGATAAAAATTTCTCTCATTTTTTCAAAATTCCTTCTGGTTTTCCCGGAAATTCTCTCGGAATACAGGTGGTCAAACTGGCGAAAAGTGGTTTTTTATTTGCGAGAAAGTGGTTTTGGATGGGGAAGGTGGTATTCCAGACCTAGTGGTGACAAGTGTTCAAGTAAAAACACATGTTCTTAGACCCCCCCTCTCGTTAAAGTTATGATAAACGGGGGGTTCTAGAAAAATTTACGAACGTAGATTTTAATTTTTGGCATGTGTGCGTAAGGTGCATGTTTTTTGTTTTTTATTTTATTGTTTATATGTTTTATGTTTTTATATATTATATGTATTTTTATATTGTTTTATTTTTTAGTTTAATTATTTGATTAATTATTGTTAATTATTTACAAGCCTAGGTTTTAATTAATTATTAATTAATTAGTAATTAATTTATTATTAACAACCCTAAACTAGTTTTACTAATCTAACTATGCTAAAATAATTAAATTAGCTTTACTAAGCTAATTAATATGAATAATTCCACTAACCATTTATTATTAACCTATTGTTTTGTATCCTAATCTTGGTTATTCATGTAGGGGTGAAAATGGTGGAGGGGTGAAGAAATGGAGAGTGAGGGAATGAAGGGTGCAGTAGGGTGATGAAGGATCGGGTGAAATGGATGGAGAGAGAAGTGAAATAAACTGAGCCTGGAAAGCCAGATGTCTTCGTAGCAATGCCAAATAGATAGTTGAAGAATCAAATCACCTATGATTATAGGACCCCAACACATACAACAACAACTATCAAAGTATCATTAAGATGCCATTGTTTGAGTTTCTTTACGGGATACCATGTCAGATGCCATTGAGTTGCGATAAAATTGAGGATAGGATCCTGGTAGGACCAGAAGTGATCCAAGAAATGGAAGAACAAAGGAAAATGATAAGATAAAGGATTAAAGAAGTGCAAGATCGACAAAAGACTTATGCTGATGTGCATCGCGTTGACTACAATTATAAAGTTGGCGAACAATTTTTCTTGTACGTGAAATTGCACAAAAGTTGGATCAAGTTTGGAAAGGGTGTTAAACTCTCTCCTAGGTTTGTGGGACCTTTCAAAGTTGTGGAAAAAAAACAACCTGTGGCCTATCGACTAGCCTTCCCTGATTCTTTGAGGCGTATGCACGATGTTTTTCATGTATCTGTTTTGAGACATTATGTTGGTGATCCTACACATGTGATTGGCATGATCTCTTTGCAGGTTTCGAATGAGGGTGCACTCATGGAAAAGGCAATCCACATTTTGGACTATCGCATTCGACAGATACAATGTAGAACAATCGATCAGGTCAAGGTCCAATGGGATAATTATAGTCCACACTCGGCTATCTGGGAGGAAACATATGATATGCATCAACAATTTCCTTAATTGTTTGGATAGATTAGAAATATAGATCATGTTAGATACTTTTATTAATTCCTTTTATATACTGTACAATTTTGGGATGAAGTTTAAAACAAGAGGGGCTATATGTAACATCCCACTCTTGTGAGCACATGTTATCAACTTATTCTTTGAGGACACTTGCGTGCAAGTGATGCAGTTATAGTACATTGTTATATATTTTGCTTATGGATTTTTATGATGATGTTTATGGTTGTGATTTAATGTTGATTGATATATATGTATTAACAGATGCTATTGACAAGTTTCCCTTGAGTGTGCAGGACACTTGATAGATTGTGGATGTCGATGGCATCAATGGACATCTTGGGACTCTAGATTGAGTGAGGGAGTGGATTGTATTGGTTTGAGTATTTCATTTATGCATATGTGACGTATGATTGATTATTGTATGTTTTTTTATATGGATCATTGATAGTATTTCATTGATGGATGCAGGATGACGATTTCTTGCTAATATGACTGACATAAGGAGTAAAGGGGCCATGCACATAGACCAGATATTAAGGGAGAGGTGTGGAAGTGTCCCTGTCACAACCTACTAGCACTCCTGCCATGGATTGAATTGTAAGTTAATGATTACCTAGTTCGAGAGGTCCACGATGTTGTGACGGTAGACTGAGAGTATCACTCACAAAGATTTCTAAAGGGCATGCAATAAGCTAGGGTCTTTATTCCTTAGAAACCCTTAGTCTCTCACAAGGTCTCCTGAATGGAGTGTGGACTCCAAGGGTTGGACAACTACCAAAACTAGTCAAAGGAGAGTGTCACCATTGGAGCATGGAGTGCATCTTGAAAGGAACATCACAGGAACAAAACTTGAGTCATTAAATCTAGGTGGCCTAGAAAACCTTGAGCGAATAATTAAACCTTGTAAAATATTTAAGCATTGTTGTCTTTAATTAATTAATCAAGGATTGAAATTATTAATTGAGAATCCAAAAATAAAATTCTAATCCTATTCAAAAATTAAGCCTAAGTTGGTAAGAAGACTAAAACTAAATTATTAACTAAATCAAAATAGGAATGAGGTAAATCAATTTAAGAAATTAAGAAAAATGAAATAAACCTAAAGATTGATTTAATACATGTATGTGAAAGAAAATACCAAATTTGAATTTAAGATAAGAAAGGAATAAAGTTGAAGAAATGTGTACGCATAGAAAGGTATATAGAATATAGTTAACACTAGTCTAACCAGAAGAAGATTCTTATTTTAACTCAACTCAAATTTAGTAAGGCGTCAATCATTAATTGAGAATAAGGGGAATAAAGAGACAACTAGGAGTGATTTAAGGAGCGTTTTTAGGAAAGGTGAGGGAAATTGAATTTAATTAAAATAAATTGAGGAATTTACTTGTGCAACTTGGGGAAGGGTGACAAGTGTATGGGGGGAATAATTCTAAATTATTTAATTAAAAAGAAAATTTATTGTGCAAGTGGGAAGGGGTCATTAAGGAAACTCATTTAAAAAGAATGGAAAGGAGAGGAAAGGGAACACACTGGTTATGGGTAAAGTTATGATGCATAAATTTTGATTGGTTTTACTTATGAGAGTTGGGATACGCAGCTTGGGAGAGAGTGGTGGCTCTACCTCGCGAGACAAGCTTGGAGCTATAGTATTTTTGGTTGTGTGTGTGCTTGGCCCCTTTTCGGCCTGGGGGATAAGGGGGAAGAAGAATACCCCTAGCATTGGCTGGGGGGTACCGGTGAAGTCTCAACTATTAGCAAGCGGGGGAAAGGAAGGAGCGCCATTGCTGAAGAACATCTTCATATTTTTTCGTTATCGGTTACGGTACTTTTATTATGAGATTTGAATTTGTATTAAGTTTTAATCTGTATAATAGAGTTCTTGTAATTTCTCCATAAACTAATCGTGATTATAAACTTGATTTGACGAGTCCTTGAAAGATTTTATTGAAATCTAGAAGATAAATTTCTGAAAATTGTCGTCATCTTGATTTCTCAAATTATTAATGGCTTCCAGGATATATACATTTAGAATGTTAATTTCTTAGTTGTTTTGAGTGATTTCATATCATAGTTTTAGTTAATTTATTATTTTTATAGATGTGATTTACGTAGAAATGTCTCATGTTGCATGTGGAGAAGATTGTGTATTATATATGCTTGTGTTTGGAAAACCCTAAAGAAATGAATAACCCTTATGATTACTGATTCAAATTTCAATTTCTGAGAAAAAAAATCTGTTTACGGTGTTGTCATAATTTTTAATTATTTTTTTTTAAAACCTCTTTCTCAAATCGAATTGGTAGATTTTTTTTAACTGTGTAGTGGTTAATTTTTTTCCATGAATAAGAATTTCATGGAGGCTCTATAACCACTGCTAATTGAAATAGCAGTACCAATTTAGAGTTCCTTTGATTGTTTCCAATCAATTCACACTCTGAGATTTTTATTGCTGCAAAATTTTAGGAAATGGAATTTGGAAAATATTATGATGGTTGTATTTAGATGCTACCCTATATTCATAAAACGAATTTAAACTTACAAAACAAAATGAAAATGATTAACTATGCGTAGTCAATTTCTTCCCCTTCTTAGAACATCAAACCTCTTTATGTTTGTTTCCTTGATTACTATTTATAATTTAAAATTTATTGTCTTGGACAATCAGCTACACAAAACGAATTTGTAGCTAACACACATTTCAATGTGTAGGCGTTTCGAATTTTAAATTTTGAGTTCACTATCATCCTTTGAAAAATCTAGAATTTACCAATCTGAGTGATTTGTCTTCCTCTCCCTCATTTTTCACTTTTCTTTTATAAATATCGATTTTTTTGTTCTATTGGTTCATTGTAGGAGGTTGAGGTCTAGTAGTTAATACTATAAACTGTTCTAGCGACCTGTTGAAATCGAAGAATGAAATTTTAAAAGATATTTGCATGCTTGGATTTTAATTTCGGAAATGAATGGTGGATACAAAATAAATTTACCTTCCTGAGTGTGTCTATATTTATTTGTTGTCCCTTCCTTAAGTCTTAACCCTTCCCGAAATCTATTCGCTACCTATAAAATTTAAATTCAAAATTTTCAGAAATTAGTTATATTTCAAGGGATGGATCAAGGGCCGAATCAAGGAACGGATTAGGGGTCTGATTGAGGGTTGAATCAGGGGACAGATCAAGGGGAAAATCAGTTGTCGAATTAAGTTTTGTATGAAAAAATTGTCTCTTGAAATTATAGTGTACTAAACTTGTTCGTGTCTATTTTTCCCATTTCCATTTAACTGTTTTTGCATTGATTTTCCACATTTTAAAAAAGTGGTAACATCATAGATTTAAAACCAAGAAGGGTGAGTTAAATTTGTTGATTGGTTGGATGTATACACATTCACTCATCTCTTACATATCGCTGCCACTTCTTGACAGACCCTGCATCAATTATTTTCCCTTCCTCTAAGATATACAATTAATAAAAATATCTTTTGTTGCACTTAAAATTAATTTAAATTATCATAAATTAAGTTCTACATGGAGGATCGAATTAAGTGTTGGATGGAGGACTAAATTAAGTGTCGGATGGAGGATTGAATTAAGTTTCATATGGAGGGACGGATTGAGGTCTGGAATGAATTTTTGAATTTTTCTTCACACAGGATCTGGGGTTGGGATAGGTTCTAGAACTTCTTCTTGTTCCTCATTTTGGATTTTTTGATTTAGCCTCTAGATATTAATTATCTACGCTCAATTAATATTTGTCTTCTTAAACTTTTAAATGGATTTATAATTTAGCATGTGAGTTCTTATTTATGATTTAATAAGACTTGATTTTCTTAATTCTTAAATGGATACGTAGGTAGTTGACTTCTATCTCTTACTTATTACGGTTGGTCTTCCCTTAACTCCTCCAATGAATTTTTAAGATAGAAATTGCATTCTTACGTATGGTTGAAATAATATTTAGTCTTTGTTAATACCTTTGAATGAAATGGTAAGTTGACATTGGATTCTTATATTATTGTTGGGTCTTCCCTTAGTTCTTTTCATTGGGTTTATAAGTTAACATCAGGTTCTTTATTTTTATTGTTAAAATAAAACTTGATCTTCTTTAATTGTCTTTATCGGGGATGATTTTAAGCATGGAAATTTATTTTAAAATGTAGAAACCTTTGTGAATTTTACTAATCCTTCATATGCCAACTATAAAATGTTTGGCGATATTTTTTAAAAAATATTCAAATTTCTAAGGATTTTATATAGTTTGTATAAAATTTTGTCGATTTAAGGTTAAATGATTTTATCCTATAGAATTTGGGCGAATAATTTTTAGAATAGTGAATCTTTTGTTGGGAAAAACCATAGAAAATTATCCCATGAGAGAAATTTAGCCCCTAAAATCATCCTTGGGACTCCTTATATATGGATATGCAAGCTAGCATAGATTTTATCTTATCTCATTCTTAATTATGGGTTTGACTTCTTATAGTTTATGGCAATGGAAATGAAATGTAAGGTAGTTTTGGAATCTTTCCATCTTGTTTTCTACGATTGAACCACTTAGTTCATTTAGTATACTTCTTATTAATTGACCTTATGATTGATGTTAATTAGTTTTATAAATTGGATGCATAATGCAAGGTAGCATATAAATTTAATGTAGTGCTTAAGAATATTTATCTTCTTGTGGTTCTTTTCAAATGTATATATGATTTTAGCCTTTAGATTCCTGATATATATTCTTAAAAGATATTCCTTAATATGAAGATGCATAGTTGAGTTACAAAAGATTTATTTATGTTATTTGGGTTGTTATTCTTTATGTAAAATTCTCTTACTCATTTACACTCAATGTTGCGTGAAGATTTATGTAGTAGAGTAGATTATTATTTGCACTATGATGAGTTGATGGATAAGTATGCTGATAATTCTAGTTGGATAGTGACATATGATTGAATTAATGGGAATTAGATACTTCATTGTTCCTCGGAACAGTCGCCTGTCCTCGAGACCTTAAATGGTAAAAATCAATCGGATGAATCCTGGACTTGAGCATTGTTTATGTGTCTTGGAGGTCCTAACCATGCAAGATAGGTTGGGCGGGTAGTTTCTTTTTGATAAATGTTGATTGGTCAATAATGATGTTGTTTTCAGATGAACTTGGTGAATTTGCTTATGTATCAATTAATATATGTGTCATTAATAATTATGATAATTTGATCTTGTGATGTGATTAATTGTGTTGTGATGTTTTAATTTCTTAATGAATTTTTTTTAACCTATTGTACATCGTTTTTGTTGTCGTAACGGTAGGGGCGTTACAATGTTTTTGGTATTTAATCTTCAACTTTTTATAAGTTTTGGGTAAAAAACACATCATCAAAATTATACAATCACCTCAATTCGTCCTATAAATTATACGGAAACAAGTTATATACTGCATGTATATATTTTAAAAAATAACTAGTGTCTAAGAATTTTCGAATCATGCATCTTCTTTTGTGGAAAAGATGGTATATGGATTTTTTATTACGTAGATAGGCATTCATATATTGGAAAGAGCCACATTAAATAGGTTTTTAGTCATGCATATTTATTTTGTGGACATGACTGAATAGAAATGGAAAATGGAATATTCTTTGTGCTCCTCATAAATGAAAGGTTAAGATTTAGTACAATAACTTCCTTTCATTTGACAAGTTTGTATGGTGTTTCATTTTGTTGTTATGGTTGCCTTTCTATGGCATGTTATTATGGTCAGGCTGCACGTATATATTTTAAAAAATAACTAGTGTCTTAGAATTTTTGAATCATGCATCTTCTTTTGTGGACAAGATGGTTTATGGATTTTTTATTAAGTAGATAGCCATTCATATATTGGAAAGAGGCACATTAAATAGGTTTTTAGTGATGCATATTTATTTTGTGGACATGACTGAATAGAAATGGAATATTCTTTGTGCTCCTCATAAATGAAAGGTTAAGATTTAGTACAATAACTTCCTTTCATTTGACAAGTTTGTATGGTGTTTCATTTTGTTGTTATGGCTACCTTTATGTGGCATGTTATTATGGTCAGGTTGGTTTTTCCAGTGTTTCATTTTGTTTTATGGCCACATTTTTTCCAACACCACAAAATCATATGCAACATGTATACAATTCTTGTAGAGGTATTGGAGATGAGGATTAGAGTTAGGAGTAGGAGCAACACAAGGAGAACAATTCTTTTGAAATTGACAAAGACATTGGAGAGGGGATGAGTAGGAGAGAGCAAAGCATCAAGCCACATTAAATAGGTTGTCAATCATTCATCTTCCTTTTGTGGATAAGATAGTTTATGGTTTTTGAATTAATTAGATATGAATTCACTTATTGGATTGAATTAATTAGATATGAATTCACTTATTGGAAAAAGCCACATTAAATAAGTTTTTAATCATGCATATTCCTCTTCATGTTGTGGACAGGATCGTGCTCCTCATAAATTTTTAATCATGCATATTCCTCTTCCTCTTGTGGACAGGATCGTGCTCCTCATAAATGAAAGGCTTATGTTTAACACAATAAATTCCTTTGATTTCAAAAGTTTTTATGGTGTTTCATTTTGTTGTTATGCTCGCATATTTGTGGAATGTTGTTATGGCTAGGTTTTTCTGGCCAATGTTTCATTTTGTAAATTCCTTTGATTTCAAAAGTTTTTATGGTGTTTCATTTTGTTGTTATGCTCACATATTTGTGGAATGTTGTTATGGCTAGGTTTCTCTGACCAATGTTTCATTTTATTGTTATGATCACATTTTTTTCGACACCACAAAATCATATACCAGCATGCAAACAGTTTTTGTAGACTGATTGCGGATGAGGATTAGAGCCAAGAGTATGAGAAACACAAGGAGAACAATGCTTTTGAGATTGACAAAGACATTGGAGAGGGAAGGAGAAGGAGGGAGGAAAGCATTGAGCAGGATGTTTGGATATGAGATAAGATCTTCTTTAGGTCTATTAAAATTTCTAGATTTGTTCCCTATTATTCTTAGTTTCTTTCTATATAATATATGATATATTATTATATATTCTTCTTATTATTATTCTTAGTCTTTTATTATGCTTTCTTTATTACGAGATAATTATAAATTTCAAACTTGATACCTCATATTTTTGTCAATTTTTTAATTTTAGTCAATTTTTTAATTTTAATGGTGAAGAACCTTCCTTTAATAGTGAGCCCACATGCATTATTTTTATTATCCTTGGTTTTTAATTCTACTAGAGAAGCATTATTTTTATTGTCCTTGGTTTGTAATTCTATTAGAGAAGCAACGAGTGCATCACTATATTTTTCTAATCTATAATCTATCCTTGGTTTTCTTTTATAATTATTTGCATGCGAGAAACAATATGCTTTATAACCACCTAGAATACGATTCATGTGTTTATTTTCATATGTATGACGCTAAAAAATTGAAAAAATCGTTAAGTAGGTTAAGTAGGGTTTGTGATTCGGTTAAGTAGGTTTGTCCCGTGCTGAACAGGATTAGTGCTTACGGTATGAATGTCTTAAGTAGGTTTCATAGGCTAGGGAATGCACTTCATGTCTCTATATATAACACAATATTTCGCATTGAATATATAAGAAAATGAGTGTAATAGAAATCATGGCGTGCAAGTCTAAATCGAGTCAAGTGAATGTGAAAAGCATAGAGTCAACTAAGGAAAAAAATAATCATGATCATGGAAAAAAACCAAATGCTTATGTGTGTTATATAGGTTTATGTGTGCTATATAAGTTTGGTTGTGACTTTAAAAATATATTATTAATATAGCGTGAGTGGGCTTAATGGTTAAGAATATGTGTTTTCTTTTAAGAGGTTACAAGTTCAAATCTAGAGGTTATATAGGTTTGGCCATGACTTTAAAAATATATTATTAATACAGCGTGAGTGGGCCTAATGGTTAAGAATATGTCTTTTCTTTTAAGAGGTCACAAGTTCAAAACCAGAGGGGGTAGGGTATGTATACCTTCGTAGACTTTACCAAGGATCTCTTGTCCCACAAACAAGGGGGTCTCATACACCAATTTACATCAAAATCATTGGGTGGAGAAGATATATTAATATAGCGTGAGTGGGTCTAATGGTTAAGAATATGTGTTTCCTCTTAAGAGGTCACAAGTTCAAATCCAAAAGCTATATAGGTTTGACCGTAACTTTAAATATCGCTAGGCGGAAAAGGATCTCTTGTCCCACAAACATCATACTTCTTTTATTATTTTGATTATGTTTATAATGTACTTAGTTTATTTATTATTTTGATTATGCTTTGTTTCTTGAAAACTGAAAACTAATATTTTTATTTCATGAAAACTCAGAATTATGATTTTCGTTTATTTATTATGCATAGTAATTATGGTTCGTTTATTTATTATTTTTCTTAATTTGCACATATTGAAAAGTGCTAGAAAGGCTTTGTATGGATAGTATTTAATCTCCATCAAATGCTCTCCATTGTCATCAAGTAAATTAACTTGCATTTCAAAATTGATATCTTCATTTCCTGAGAACACACAATTTAGATTTTCCTTTATTTATTTATTATGCTTCGTGTCCCGAGAAGTGAGACTAATGATTCGCATTTCAAAATTGATATCTTCATTTACTGAGAACACAGAATTTAGATTTTCCTTTATTTATTATCCTTCGTGTCCCGAGAAGTGAGATTAATGATAAAGAAACGAAACATAGTTATTATTCTTCATTTATTTATTACTATGTTTCATTTTTTAAATGTGTGTTTTGTATTTTATATTTTTTTATTTATTACTATGTTTCATTTTAAATGTGTGTTTTGTATTTTAAAATTTTTATATATAAAAGATTTATATTTTTTTATTATGTTCAAAGGAGTATTTACATCTAAAGCTACATTTATTGAAAAGTGTCAGAATTAATGAGCTTTTAACCACAAATAAGCTTTGTATGGATATGATTTAATCTCCATTGAATATTTTTAGTTGTCCTCATAAATCAAAGGTTAAAATTTAACAAATTAACTTCCTTGCATTTCAAAACATGGTTGTTAGTCATTACTCTAGGTTATTAGAATTTATTAACATGATAATGGCCATTAGGGTTAGTGATTCCCATAATTTATTGCTCGTGGTTGGGTGTTTAACTGCAACTAGGGTTTCTTAGTGCATTGGGTTACTATCGATAGAAGTTGAACAACATTAAGAAATCCCCATTGGATCAACTACAAGAGGCATGTATTTGAGTCGATTTCTATGCATAAGATCACCATTTCTTAACCCACATAAAAAAACATCTATCATGGGTGAGTGCAACCTAATGATGGTCTCTCATGACGCATTAGTGGCAATGTAAACATGGAAAAACAACAATTTTTAACTTGGAGGGATTATTCAAGGTACTTTTACAATGATTTCAATATGGTGTATGAAGATGAAACATAAGAAATTGAATTAGCTTTCCGAATATGCATCTTTTATTCATAGAAATTGTCAATAAATATGTCAAATTTGATTTTTTCTACCAATGGTATGTTATTTTTCCAACAAAATATATGGAATATGTCTTTGTTCGTGGAGTTGTTGTGTGCCTTAACGATGAAATTTCGTTCCCAAAATTTTTATACTTGTAGAGAACGTGGTGTTCTAGTGTAGTGTATTTTTTGGAAATTTATTATATTAATTTTATATTTTTGTTAAATTATCAAAGTCAATATAACCTTGAAATTACAACACCTTTTGTTCATGCAGTCTAAGAAGGTCTTAACATTATAAAAATAATTTCCTTTTTTTTTAAGATCGTAGATATCAGTCTCCTCTAGTGCGACATATAAATCATTCGAGAAATGGTTAAGCCGACAAAAAGTTATAGCAGAAATAAGAGAGGTATGTATTTTAGGATTTTGATATATGCGAAGACCAAAATAGATTAAAAATAGTAAACAATATTAATTAAAAAAAACTATATATTTGGAATCTTCATAGCTGTCTCTATCTATGTCTATAGTTTCATCAATAATTGAATTTTTTAGCCTATAGAAAAATATCGTCAAAGATAGATATATAGAGAGGCATTCACAAAAATGTAGGTTTTTATTAATTTGCAGACTGAACCACTAGGTTTGTCATCCCAAACCTAAATTTGAGGCAACCAAGTCAGCATAGACATTGTCAATCCTGCCGAAAAAAATTTGAATTCAAAAGAACATTCACACGTTCTTAAGAGTGTGTGTACACTCTAGGAAAGCACACATGGTCCTAATAGTTCACATGTTCTTAATAGCGCACACAGTCTATAGGAACATGCACGTATTACTAAGAGTACACACACGCTCCTATAAGTTATTTTTTATTTTTTATTCCCCTCTCCCTCCCCCCCCTCTCTCTCCTACATCGATTGATCCTCTTTGTCTCCCTCTCACTATCCCTCTCTACCCCCCATCTATCTCCCTCTCTCTCCCTCTCACACTTTTATACATGGTAAGACCTATACATCACTAGGCATGGAAATACCTAGACCTAGACATTGCCTTGACATGCCTCAAACTCTCATACCCTCTCTCTCTCTCTCCTATTACACCTCTCTCTCTCTTCCACCTCTCTCCCACTCTTTCTCTCTCTTTGTTGTTAATATCATTCTCACTCTCTCTACCCCTATTTCTCTCTCTATTACTGCTCTGTGTCTCCCTATGGATGCCCCCTTCCTCTCACTCTCTCTCTATCCCCCATTATATATCTCCCTCTCTTCTTCCCTTCCTCTCAGTATCCATCTCTCTACCCCCCTCTCTATCTCCCTCTCCCTCCCTCTCTTATTCCCTTCCTCTTAGTATCCATCTCTAAACCCCGCCTCTCTATCTCCCTCTCCCTCCCTCTCACACACTCTCTCTACCCCTCCTATTTGTCTTGCTCTCTCCCCCTCTCACACACTCTCTCTCCCCCCTTCCCTCCAATTATCTCTCATATATCTATCATGCATCTACACATCTCTCCTACATTTACCTCTCTCTTTACCCCCCTCTTTTTCTTCCCCTCTCTCCCCCTCACACTCTCACACACTCTCTTTACTAACTTTATATTCCTTACTCTCTCCCTCCCTCCCACACTCTTTCTAGCACCCATTTGTTTCTTCCTCTCTCTCCCTCTCACACTCTCACACAATCGAAAGTTTGGTACATTTTCAGGCAAGGCATGGTAAGGAAAGAAATGGACTTAACCTAGACATGGCAAGGAATGTCAATACCCAGACCTATACGTATACTTGGACCATGACCTAGACCTATGCCTTTCCTCGCCATGCCTCACACTCTCACACCCACTCCCTATCTATATCCACCCTATTCAACTCTCTCACTCTCTCACTCTCTCTCTCTGTCCCTCTATTTCTCTCCCTCCTCCCTCCCTCTCCCACCCTCTCTCTCCCCCTCCTTCCCTCCTTCTCTCTCACTCTATCTCTCTCCCCCTCCTTCTCTATTTGTATCTCTCCCCCACCTTCTTCCCCTTTTTCACGCCTTCACCCTATACCCCACCTCTCTCTCCCACCTCTCTCTCTCTCTCTCTCTCTCATTGTTGTTAGTATGACTCTCACTCTCTACCACTCTTTCATTCTTTCTCATTCTACCTCCATCCCTATATATCTCCATTTCACTCTCAAACTCTCTTCTTCTCTTGTTGGCTATGTCCTCCCTCCCATTATTTCCCCCCTACCTCTCTCTCTACCCTATCCCTCTATCTCTTCATCTCACTCCCAATATCTCTTCTACTCTTGTTGGATCTTTCCCTCCTTCCCCTTATGTCCCACTCCCCCCCACTCTCTCTTTCATGTACTCCTCCCTCCCCTTAATAAAATTAGTATACAGATAGCATTTAGACTACATGGAATCACTCAAGAAAGTGCGCACAAACCCAAATTGGTTTTCTCCACACCACAGTTCCTCTTGTTTATACAGATTATAACAATGAAAGTTACCTGAAATATAATTGTAAACTCATGCAAACTGGGCAATTGATGATACAAAACCTAAGACCACTACAACATGTGAATACTATTGTGCACATAAACATACAAAGCATATGAATACCACAACACACATAATTGTTCAAATTTCACTTACAGGTCTTACTTTCCTATATTCCTAAAACACGCACCAATGCATAAAGAAAAACCTGTCACTTGTAAACATGAACCACTTTTCGCGTGCCCAGTAATTCTCACCTCTCTCAGGAAGCTCTTGACCATTTACTAGAACTATCTTAACATAAGTTACTTATCAACTAGCATACTCATCATATATGAATAATATGTTAAATACTCACATCTCACTTACAGAATAGACAATATTAACATAATGACAACCATTATTCATATGCAACACTATGAAAGTAATAGATCATAACAGATACCAATGAATAAGCATGTTGTAAACAGATAAGCACATAAGAACACTTATATTTTATGTGGGTCACCAATTTCATGTGTGACTTAGATGTTCCTCACATCTATATACGTTGTTGCTCATAATATTTCAACAACAGATCACCCCTGAGTTGGGGCTCAAACTCCACCAAGGAAATGATTATTAATGACAATATATGGTCTAACAAACACCAAAATTGCTCATTCCAAGGTGTCAACTACTGAAACTAATCTACAGTCCCTCATTCCCCACTTGCATATCCCATCTGAGGAAGTGTGCCCCTTCTCTACTCAACAATCCTTCAGATGTCCCACTTCCCTTCCAAGGCTTCAAAAATAAGAAAGATCAGGAAGTCTCATAGCACTGCAACTAATGACGAGTGCACCGGGGAACAATTCCCAGCCAATATCTCACCTAGACAGATTGCTCATGGGCTTGACAACCCACCTCTTAGACAAACTACAGGCCTAAAAATATGCTTCTTCAATCATACCAAGATTTTCCCAAGCACCAGGTTAAGAAAAAATGACAATAAGTTATAGTAACATACATATTCCTTTATAAAGGAAATTTTGTCTGAAGGGTTTCCAAATGAGTGACCTCCCCAAAGAAATAATGGATTCCTCCAAAAATACACTAAGGCCAACAATATATATTGCATGACTTCAAATCAATACTTTTCACCTTCAAAATTTACTTTATCCACTTGGTGACTTGTTCCCATCTCTCGGGAATTTAGGATAAATAATATATCTATAAATTACACTTTTCGAAAATATTATTAAAATATTCCCCCCTTTTCCCTTTTTTTGGTGCAATTATCCCCCCATCTATTTTCATCTAAGTCAGTTCACGCGTAGTGATGTAATATATTAATAAATTGAGTGTGATACGCTTTATAAGAATAGGCGCATTGGCTTATTTTGACATAGACCACCTTCCCTCCAAAGGGCTACTTGACCTCCTGGTATTGGATCATTCGATATACTGAGTCAGAGAAACTCCTCGGGTCCTTGTGGGTACCCAAAACAATTGCACATACACAGGCCCCTTTTTCCCCTAAGTGACCATGGTTGTGACCATGGGTCTATCCCTTCGTAATTTGGACTTCTGGGATATCCTGAGCTCTAGCTTTGGTTCCTCCCGAAGTTCTATTCTCTGAATCTTGGGACTTCCTCCACGTGTCTCTTTGGATTTTGATGGCCCCACTATAGTTCGGGCTTCACGACTTCATGAAACTCTAGTCCTTTTGCCCAAAAACATCTAGAATTCTGACTCTCAGATTCCTTAATCCACTGCCACGTGTCCTCCTCGCATTCAACGACTTAGATCAATTCGTGACTTTAGACTTCGTGACTCTTCACTTACAATCCTTCCATATTTCCTGAACCACGAAATGCCAAAATGCTCTGTGGTCAACTTCCATGTGGTTCTCCTAGATCTGACGATATGAAATTGTTTGCCTCCCTTCGGAACAGATTTTGTCCATTGACTTTGGTGAAAACCTCAGGGGTTCTCCTCCTTGAAGAGTTTTCGTCGCTTTCCGGCCTGAACTTAACTTATTTGACTTTCTCTTGTTCCTTTGAACACTCTCTTTGACAATTAATCAAAATCCCGACCTATGCACACCTTGCAACAAGTTCTCTTCCACACCCAACTCATCTTTGAGCTTTCGAGTTTGAAAACTCTACCACGCACTCCTTGCAGACGTTTATGCACTCCTTGCACACAAAATTTCTCACTATCTCTTCTAAGCTTACAAGTCAAAACAGACTATGTCAATGCACTCCTTGCGGAAGCTATGCACTCCTTGGACTCGCTCATAGAAGAGAAACAATTGAAACTTATTCAATCCTCACAGTGACTCATGCACTCAATCTTGTAAATTCATTTTTGGATACAAGAATAAGAAATAAGAATTGAAAATAAACAGAAGATATACCATTCACTCATTCATATAGACACAATAATAACACACATTTGGGGTGATATTCTTCTGCTATATTCATTCAATTGAACTTGTTCATATAGAGACAATAATAACACACATTTGGGGTGATATTCTTCTGCTATATTCATTCAACTAAACTTAACATACATTCATACACTACTTCTTTGTAGCTCTCATCTCTTGACTACAATGAAAGTCTACACATTATATTCAGTAGCATATTCTCAGAAACAATACAAAGATTTATACAAATGGACTCTGCAAGTTCTTCCCTCCAACTACTCTATGCTATCTTATCGAAAAAAGAAAAAAAAAATTCAACTACTTAACATTTATTACAATAAATATTGATTCACACAGATAAGAGAGGACCCTCCAAATTGATACTGCAATCCTTCACATTAAAGAACAATACATCCCTCCCATCGATATTACGCGATGGCTCAGCCTCTGATCATTAAATATGTTCATAACTCAAAATATTTATCAAATATTACATTAATACACCGATCTTTGGAATTCAAAATATTTCAAAATATGTGCTAGTGCACCCAGTTGTTTTTCACTTGTGCTTTGCTAGCGATGCTCCTATATCATACTCCTCTGGCTGAAAAATTCATTGACTCATGTCCATGATATCCTGCATTGATTTTCCATGCTTCTGGATGTCTTCTTCACCAAACCAACTACCATCTTGTACTCATCGTTCTTTCCACTTCACCAAATATTCAAAATACATTCTCCTTCTGGTCTTCTTACCAACTCGTTGATCTATGATCTTTTCCATCTGCAACTTCTCTTCTACATGTATCTGTTTCTCCCCTTGAATCTTCCTTTGATATTGGGATCTTCCAGCTCCATCCTCCCTGTACAGATACATGTATGCAATGTTGAATATGGGCGATATACCCACATCTTCTGGTAGCTCTAATTCGTAAGCATTCTCTCCAAAGCTTCTCAGGATTTTACACGGCCCTATATTTTTCAATTTCAACTTATTATATGTTCCCCTCGGGAACATCTCCTTCCTTAGATGTGCTATAACTTGGTCTCCAACTTCAAATTCAAGCTTCCTCCTGTGTTGATCATCTTTGTGCTTATATTCATTGTTTCTCTTCTTCAACTGCTCATTGATCTGATTATAAAGTTCTTGCCTTTCTGCATCGAAGTCTTTGGCTCCAATGCTCCTAAATTCACTCTGCTTCATATCTATTAACTCTGACAATCCTCTAGGATTCATTCCATACATGATTTGAAATGAATTTTTCCTAATTCTTCTGTTCACTGAGTCATTATATGCAAACTCTACTTGTGCTAGAAACTGATCCCACTGACTATGGTGCTCAGTGGCCAAACTCCTCAGCAAATCTCCTAAGATTCTATTCACCACTTCAATCTATCCATATGTTTGCGAGTGGTATGGAGAACTAAAATATATCTTTGTCCCCAAATTTTTCCACAACATCCTCCAGAAATGACCAACAAATTTGGTATCCCTGTCTAAAACTATACTCCTGGGCAATCCATGGAGTCTTACAACCTCTCAAAAAAAAAAAAAAATTCAACATGCGTTGCATCACTGATCTTCTACCATGGGATAAAGTGTGCCATCTTTGAAAACCTGTCCACTACCACAAATATGGAATCACTTCCTCTTCGTGTCCTTGTCAATCCCAACACAAAATCCATGCTTATTGCATCCCAAGGTATCTCTGGAATAGGCAATGGATGATACAACCTAGTGTTCTTCTTCTTCCCCTTGGCATACTGACAAATCTTACAATTGTTCACAAATCTCTTCACCTCCCAGTTGCGACAAGGCCATACAGGACTTAAACAAAAAACATAGGCTAAGTTGTCACAACTTGAAAAAGGTCACGTGTGAAATTCATCCCAGTTGTGATGAGGCCATACAGGTCTTAAAAAAAAAAAGTAGGCTAAGTTATCACAACTTGAAAAAGATCATGTGTGAAATTCGTCCCAATTGTGATGATGCCATACAGGGCTTAAAAAAAAAATGTAGACTAAGTTATCACACCCTGAAAAAGTTCACACGTGAGAGAAAAAAACATTGGTGGTATAGGAAATACTGTCGTTCCAATGTCCAGTGTCAATGCCAGCCAAACCACATCGAATGTGCATAAGTGTTGCATGCTATTTAATCAGAGGTGAGATCGGAAGA
>CBVK0101518336.1:0-16485 GCA_900067695.1 Picea abies
TATCATGCCAGACATCAAAATATAACAACTAAGGCATAGTGCACCGAAAAAGGAGAATGATCATGCGCACTCGGAAACGCTAGACGAAGAAAGGACCAATGATCACTAAAAAGTGGAAACAGTGGGAATGGTGGGTACGACAAATAATCGCTAATAGACGAAGGCTATCAAACTTAAATGACAAAAATGATTGACTAGACGCCAAGGAATTCAATGGCAAGTACATGGGAAGTCCCAGTGCAATTAAAGAGCAATTTGGGTAATGTCTCTGAGAAATTTCACCCGATTTCTATATAAGGGAAGCATGCCAGGACTAAAAGGGTTATTTTGAAATTGAGAAAAGAATAGAGCGATAGAGTATACAGAGCAGAGAGCGGAGTTTGCAGAGGTTACATAAGCCACTAAGTTCAGCAGAAAAAATCCTTAACACCATCTCACCACACAAATTGGGCGAGTCAATCCAGACTTGCAGACGACCTCAAAGCAATGTCATACCAACACCGCAGCCACATGGAAGAGAAAAAAAACCACCTCAACCTCCAGAAATCATCAACATGGATGAAATATCATCGCTCAATATGACACCAGGAAGCCCCACACCTATCATGGAGGAAACCTAGCAGACAACACCAGTAAGAATGAATATTAATCTTCCAGAAGGGGGATAGGGCCAACAATATGAGGTTGCAGGAAATAATTTGCATCCTGAAAACCCTGAAAAATCCTCGAGAGTTAATGGGACTGTCTTGAAACAAGCAGACATGACCACGCCAGAAGGGTCACACACAACCATGTCGGAACAACCCCAGGAGGGAATAGTGGAAGATTTCATCGGCCGAGTAGACAAGTATGCAAAAGAGAGAACAATGGAAGTTGGAACCTTGAGTCAGCCACCACAGTGGAAGGGAAAAGAACTAGTACCAAGGTCACTATGCAAGCAAGCCACCACAGCCATAGTATTGACGTGCATTCTAGAAGGGTTATGTATCACAGGCAACATGTTAGGCCACATGGAGAAATTGCGGTACTCGGACCATGATGTGACGGACACGGAAAATTTTATGGAGTTTTTCAATAAAGTTTATCTAGAGACTGTGGGTATAGGGCCCTTTGGCAAACCAATTAACCAACCAAGCCAGTGGTAGTTGGACTGGCCAAAACTAGGATTCTAGGCCAGTTGGACATCCTGCACTTTGGGAGGGGCCAACATGTAAACAATTGCATCAAGCAGCTGATGGCAGTCACCCATGAAGGATACTTGTGGTTGGAATAGATCGTCTCAATAAATGTAGAGCTCATTGCATATATCACAGGGCTTCCATCACAGGAGTAGACACCCATGCATTTCCTTGATGACAAGACGAAGGAGAAGACACTAGTCAAGGAAATGAAGAAGAAGTATGGTACAGAAATGGGGTCGCGCAGAATCGTAATCAAGCGTATTAGTGACGCAGTGACAAGGATGGACACAAAAATCATGGCATGAAAATTACTTAGGAAATTCTGTGAGGAAGTCCTTGTCGGGGTTGTCACAGCTGCAACATAGTGTGCAGAGGGAACCACACTCAGCTAGGCCCTATATTTGTATAATCTATTCCTATAAGACTACAAGGATGCATAAGACCTGGGGACAAAATTTCACTATTCGTGGCTACTCATCCTGATCACCTTGGTCATATGGAAGGAGCCTAATTATTCATTATTTTCCATGAGATCCATTCCTTGCCATGCAATGTGATACCTATCATCAAGGACCACTCAAGACCCCAAGAACAAAAAGGAAAATGCAAGCATGTTTGAAGGATATTGCAATGACTTGTAGGAAAGCATCACCAACACTTAGCGGATTACACCAGAGGTGGTCACATAGTATTAGGGCATAGCCAACTTCAAAGTGACCAGACATACAATGTGGATCCAAGCATGGAAGGATACCTACATCCAATGGCTACAAATGTGCTACTGCATCTCGGAAGAGGACGTAGAAATGGCCATCAAGGATTGGGACAATGATTGGAGGATTCCAGTCCTGAATCAAGAGATTCCCGCAGATAATGAGGTTGAGGCAGGGCATGAACATACACCCTCAGAAGACAAAATGGTACCCAAGAAGCCAAGGAAAGGTGAGAACTCGGCGCAACAGAAGAAAGGGTGTGTGTCCAAGAAAAGTACTCAGGCAGGGAAGAAGAACAACATGCAAGAGCCACAAGAAAAGGAGAAATAGAATAAGACAACATAGAGAACCACATCAAGTGGTACTCAGCAGAATCAAGTTTACCAAGAGGTCAATCATACAAATGGGGGGTGCACACAAAAAATATAAGGTGCACAAAACGCCGCCAGAATACACGATCACGGAGGACGATGCGGACCTTATAGCCCAAATGGTCCAGGATCGAACAACAAAGGATTTTGAGGATGCTCAATGCCAAAGGGAAAGGATCTAGGAGGAGTTGGAAGACACAAAGCATCTCCTCCACCATCTCATAGAAACATAGAGGGCTAGTAGAGGCATAGAAAAAATCCCATCAGCATCACAAACGGGAGTCGAGGCTCGATCAAGCAAGCAAGACAAGATCTAGAAGACAGCACAGCCAAGCTCAACATTTCATGTCACACCCAACATAATGCACATGGATGAAATTGTGAGGCACACACCCTTGAAATATTTTTCCCAAATACAGCTGGTAATGACGTGGTTACCAACCAAGGCCTTATATAAACTACAAGTCAGCATCGTGTAGGAGGTACAGTCGTGCGCACACAGACACAGTGGAATTGCAGAAGATAAAGGATAGTCGAGATGAGTTGAAATTGGTACTTGAGCAGGTCAAGCTCGAGACAAAATATGATAAATATTGCCCAGATAGGATAGAACATGGATTGGCAGTAGAATATGAGAAAATTCCAAAGAGCATGTAGAAATAAAATATCACAGCGACGCAGAAGATTGATCAGAGTGTGCAAACAATTGATCAATACAGGCAGGAGATCGAGCACCTTCGAGAACAACTCATACCTACCACTCTTCTAGAGGTGAAGGATCAAAGGAAGCAGGAAGAAACAAAGTAGATAGAGGAGATGGAGATATAATTCAGCGTAGCGATCGACTTGTTCGAGAAAGCATCACAAATATGGATGAAGCTGGAAGAGATCAATAGGTCCAAGAGTGGAATCGGAAAGAAGCAAGGATAAGCATAGCTATCTAGGAACTCAAGCAGAGGAAGAAGACAATGTTGATCACTGAGTGTGTCAAAGGAGCGTGGGATATGAAGAAACTGTAGGCAAAACTCATAGTCGCGCAGACACGAAAGAAGGAGCACCAATCTCAAATGGAACTGCTCTAGGAGTGGATAGTAGAGGCCATTGCACAAGCAGAAGACATAAAGAATAACATGGAAGAAACTCAAGCAGAGTGCGTAGATATGATCAGCGATGAGATTGCAGTGCAGATATTGGACACACTCAAGGAAAAGACCGTGCAGGCTCAAACGCAAGCAAAGGAACTCATAGAGAAGTTTCAGGCTCTCGCGAGAGAGATCAAAGAAGCACACAAGTTTTAGGTGGCTCGGGACAAGCCACATGTCAATGTTGGGGGCCTGTTGGATGCAGGCCTAGTCAAAGAGAAAGGATATTTGTGGAGGATTAGAATTCAAGTGGAAAAAGACAAGTGGAAGGAAAAGAATGTAAGAGAAGCAGGTGAATCACGCATGCAAGGAAGACCTAACAAAGTTAGCGTTAGGGTTTTTTTAATGTATTGTAATGGATGGTGAGACAAGGATATTAATAAGTAGTACTTAGGTGACATAAGGGGGATGAGAGAGGAGAGAGATAGATGAAGAAGAGAGTCTCGATGGAGAGGAAGAAAATTGTAAGAACTGTATGAGTAATTAAGTTGTTGAGCTAAGGAAGGAGTGAGTGACTTGATCTTGAGGGTTAGATCATAGGTTGAGGAGCCTAGTGTGATCTAGTCAGCCTCACAGAGATCAAGGAGCATGTTGAGGAGAGTGACATCCAAGAATGTAAAAACATGTGGTGTGATATATTTTTGAGCCATAATAAAATATTGAAGATCCAGATCTTTGTGGATGTAGTCCAAGAGGGGATGAACCACAGTAAAACCTGTGTTGTGTGAATGAATGAATGCATATTTATGTCTGGTTAGTTGATGAATGTTAGATAAATGAAGCAACTAAGTATATCTGGTATTCCACATGCATGAATAGAATGAATGTTATAACTAGATGTTAGATCGAATGAATAAAGTTTACCGCGCACAACCACAGATCTCTTTTAGTCCCAGGTTTCAAACACCTTAGTATTGTAGCCACCTATAGAGTTATCTTGGGTGAGACTGTGCAATACACTATTTGTGTTGCATTTCCTTCTGGTTTCCCAGAGGGGTCGATAGTTTTATAGGGATTTTGTTGGGAAGCTTCTTAATTCTGAACTAGGGTCAATCTGTGATGGTCAATTAGAATACTCCATAAAGAATCCTCAAGACTAATAGAAGAGTAAATACAAAACCAACAAGGATATATTCCCTATTGATGATAGAAGCCCTTAAATATGGTTAAGAAGCCCTAAACAGTTGTAACAAGAAGTGAGAAGTCAGCCCCAAATTAATTAAAAGAAGTAAAGTTGTTGCAAGAAACAAGTTACAAGTTGGCCCCATTGCAATGAACATTAAAATAAATATTAAGGATATTGTTGGTAAAGTCATCCCCAATGGAATAATCATTAAAAATTATCTTGAATTTTATTTGGGCCAAGTCAGCCCTAAAAAGAGGGTGCCATATCTAGTATAAATAAGGAACCTAGGAGTTCATTTGTTATATCAACTCAAGTGATTTTTATCTGAGGTAACCAAGGAGATATGAGGTGAATTTTAGAGGGAATATAAAGTGAAGAAGTGCTAAATTCCAAGGGAGGATGAAGTATTGTGATGATATGTTCTAAGGTATGTTATTTAAAGGTCATATTACCATTTTCACTATAAATTGTTTTTTGGGATAATTCAGATAGGGAAACTTGGAGGATATTGAGAAGCCATATCAGGGTACTTTTGGTAAAATGTTTAGCTTATGGTTCGTTGTATATTTGGAGATACACTATGTGGAAGATAGGGTTTTTGACTAGTGTTGAAACTAGTCTCAAATAGGTGTTATGAAAAAAATAGTCATAACTTCTTCATAGAGGATCCAAATTTTGTGAGACCAATTGCATTGGAAAGAGTATAGTCCTTAGTATGTTTTTTTTTAATTTTTAAAACCCGATATCAAACATTCTACGTGTGGCATGTTCTACAAATTTGCTCTCCATAATAGGCTTGACTTCAACAAGGTCTACCATTTTCGCTATAAATCCTTTTCAAAGACAATTCAGGGAGTGAAATTTGGAGGAATTTTTAGAGACGATATTGAAGAATATTGGGTAAAATTTTTATATCTTTATTCGTTATAGGTACAGATTTATTCCAGTTGAAAGTTAGGTTTTGTGACTAATCCAAAACTAGTCCCATGAGAAAGAGGTAAAGTTTGATGAAGATGTTATTCTCTTGTTGCTGAAGTTGAGCAAGGTTTGTAGGTCTTTGATCACATACACGAGTTTGCTACATGAATAAAGGTATTATTTATATGTTTTCTGGTTTGATGGTTATGATATATGATTAAGTCATATCTTGGATGGTTTGGCACATGCTTAAGGCATGCTTTTGGCATATTGTTTGAGGAGCATCTTGGATATTGGGCACATAGTTTGAGATGTACTTTGGTATATGTTTACATGTATGAGGAACATCTTGGTACATGGTTGATAGATGTTATGGTGCATATATTGGTATATGGTTGATGGATGTTATGGTACATATCTTAGAACATGATTGATGGATGTTATGGCTCATGTTTGAGACATATCTTGGCACATGGTTTATGGATATGGCACATGATTGTTACATGGATAATATGGCACACATGTCTTAGCATATGATTTTATTAACGTCTTGGTGATGATATTGGTGTATGATTTATGAGAGTTGATCTCATATTATTTATGATTTTATTGATGATGAGGTATTAATATCAGTGACATGGATAGAGATAGGTTGGATGATTATAGTGACAAGTTGATTATCAGGGACAGTGATTATCAGGGATAGTGATTATCAGTGACAAGTTGATTATCAGTGACAGTGTTGGTGATAGGTTGAGTCTACACTTATATTTTAGGGTGAAAGGAAGGGGCACATAAATGGGGTTGTAGCCACCTTCTAGTTGGAGATGAAGAATATAGGGAGTTGGAGCTTCCTTCAGGTTGGAGCCTGTAAATTAGGGGTTTGAAGCCTTCCATTTGGTGTTGGAGAATACAAGGATTTGGAGCTTCCTTCAGGTTGGAGACTATAAAGTAGGGGGTTTGAGGATCCTTCTAGTTGGATATGGTGAATCCAGGGAGTTGTGTCTTCCTTATGTGGGATACATGTTATATTATTTGCATGGTTTTTTTTGCGTCCATTTTTGGGCAGTTTTTCGGCACATTGTTTTCGCCAATGGTTTTCTATTTCCAGTTAAGGAATTGGGTTTGTTGACTAAAATGGGTTATCGGATTAGGTTTTTTCATGCTATGGGATCCTATATGTATATTTTATTGTAAACAATGTATGGGGTGAATGAATATAGAATATATTGGTTTTCCCGGTTTGGGTTTCTAGGGGAAAAATCTATGTAATGTGTGTATTTGCCATTGTATCTTTTATTTTCTTTTATTGAAAATTTGTTTATGGTAAATAATTGTACAAAGCTAAAATCTACATATGGTATTAGATCAATTATTGGCTTCAGGGGGATGCCTTTTTGGTCTATGGTTTGGCTTGGGGTTGTGATAAGACTTGTTACAGTGGGATATATGCAGTATTAATTCTTCAAGTGAAAAGAAATGGTGAGCAATTCAAAAATAGAGATTGAGAAATTTAATGGGAAAAGTTTTGAGTTGTGGAATCTCAAGATGGGAGATCTATTGGTAGAAAAACATCAGTGGATCATGGTGGATCCAGGTATTGCACATATTGGAACGTTAGCAGATAACAAGAAAAAGTTGGATCGGAAGGCGAAGAGAAAAATTTAATTGTGTCTCTCAAATTCAATATTACTGAATGTATCAGGGGAAGCCACAACCAAGGAGTTATGGGATAAGTTGGCGAACTTGTATTAGTATAAGTCCCTGGTAAATAAATTGTTCCTATGGAAGAAGATGTATAACCTGAGGATGAGAGATGGAGACAATGTGACAGAGCATCTGAATGCCTTCAATACTGTGGTAAGTTAGTTATTATCTATTGAGATTAAAATTTTAGATGAAGATAAGTGTATTAGTTTACTGTTATCTTTACCATACTTGTGGGATAGTCTAGTTGTGTCCATAGGTATTAATACAACTACCTTGAGTTTTGATGATGTGGTATCATCCTCATTTTTGGAGGAGATGAGACGGAAGAACATGGAATGACAGAGCATAGTTGCATTATTTGCAAGAGGATGCTCCCAGGAAAGAAATAGATCTAAGTCCTCAAGTGGGAGATATAAATATAAGGGTAGATATAAATCTCCCAAAAAGTTTGTAAAGGTATGTTGGAGATGTGGAAAACAAGGGAACTTCAAGAAGCAATGTAGATCCAAAAACATTGAGAGAGTGAAAGTATCTGAAGGTGCTCCCTCTATAGAAGAAAATACCTCCAAGGAATAAGGAGCATATGTGTACTTGGATTCTTCAAGCACACATGCAAATCATGAGGCATGGTTGGTTGATGTAGGTGAATCCTTTCATATGACTCCCCACAAAGAGTGGTTCGGTGAATATGAAAGGTATGATGGAGGTAATGTTTTCATAGGTGATGACTCGATAACCAAAATCATAGGATGAGGAAGAGTCAAGTTGAGGCTCATAGATGGAAGGATTATAACACTGCATGGAATTCTACACATCCCAGGATTGGCCAGAAATTTGATTTTTGTAAGAAAAATGGACGATGCAAGGGTAAAAACAGTATTTAAAAAAGAAACTTGCAGGATGGTTCTAGGAGAAATGGTGTTGTTGAAGGGAGTTCGAATTGGAACTTTGTATAATATTCAAGGAAGCACTATTAGTGATGGGTGTAATAGTTCCATTGCTCTTGATATTGGAACTAAAGAAGAAAAAACCCTTATAGTCTCTGGAGAAAAGATTATGTTGTGCCATCAAATACCAGGGCATATCAGAGAGAAGGGTCTTCAACTACTACATGGTAAAGGTATGGTTGAAGGTATGTCTAACTGCTCTCTGTATTTTGATTTCTATGAAAATTGTTTATATTGGAAGCAGAATTGGGTAAGATTCCCTTCTGGTGCAACGAGGGAAGGAGGAATTTTGTAGCTAGTGCATAGTGATGTGTTTGGACCTATTTTGATTCCATCATTTGGAAATCTATGTACTATGTCTCATTTATAGATAACTTCTCGAGGAATACTTGGATATATTTTCTCAAGAATAAATAAGAAGTCTTTGATAGGTTTAAAGATTTTAAGGATCTTGTTGAGCATCAAACAGAGAAAAGAATTAAGGTACTAAGGATGGATAATGGTGCAGAGTTCAACGGGAATAAATTTGAAGAATTATGTAAGAAATGTGGTATATCAAGGCAGAATAATACTCTTTATACACCTCAGAAAAATGGAGTTGTAGAAAGGATGAACATGACACTAATGGAAAAATCAAGGTGTATGATCAGTGGTGTTGAGTTAGGGAAAGAATTTTGGGCAAAGGCATTTGATATTGTATGTTACATGGTCAATCAATCACCCTCATCAGAACTAGATGAAAAGACTCCACATGAGGTATGGACTGGTAAGAAAACCTCTCTCACACATCTCAAGGTATTTAGCTGTGAGGCCTATGTTCATGTTCCAAAGGAAAACAAGAGTAAGCTAGATAAGAAGGTTGAAAAGTGTATATTTATTGGGTATAAAGATGGTCTCAAAGGTTATAAGATTTGGAACCAAGAAACTAAGAAGGTTGTGTATAGTCAAGATGTGGTATTTAGAGAAATGAAAGATGTTCTCAAACGGGAAGTCCTACCAACTAAGGAAGAACCATAGAAAATAGAGATTGAGTCAAAGGATGATGAATCAAACTCTACAGAAGAACATGAATCAGAAGAAGAATATCCTCATACTCTGCTATTGAGGAGATCGGTTTGGGAAAAAAGGATACTAGAAAGGTATACTCCACCTGATTTCCCTTCAAATTTTGCTTTGTCTATTACTGATGATGTTCCTAGAACTGTGAGGGAGGCAGTGGATTCAGATGATGGAAAACTCTATAAAAAATAACATGGTTGAAGAAATTGAACCCTTGGATAAGAATGAGGCTTGGTATATAGTAGAGTTGTTGACTAGGAGAAATCCCATTGGAAACAAATGGGTATTTAAAAAGAACTTGAATGCAAAAGGAAAAGTGGAGAAATACGAATCTCGGTTAGTATAAAAGGGTTATTCCCAGGTTGAGGGAATTGATTTTGATGAGATTTCTTGTTTCCAAGTTAGCCTCTATTAGATTTATATTATCTATTGTTGATGCATTTGATTTTGAAGTAGAATATATGGATGTGAAGAAAACATTCCTACATGGGGATATGGAAGACGAAATCTACATGAAGAAGACAAAGGATTTGTTGTGAATGGAAAGAAGGAGTTATTATGCAAGATGAAAAAGTCCCTCTATGGTTTAAAACAATCACCAAGGATGTGGTATCAAAAATTTGATACCTATATTTTTGGACTTGGTTTCACAAGAAGCAAAGAGGATCACTATGTGTATTTTAAATTAATTGGTGATCATTTGATTTATTTTGTATTGTATGTGGATGACATGTTGAGACAATATTGCAGAGGTTTAATATACAGGAATGTAAACCGATCAAGGTCCCTATTCATGTAGGTGTAAAGTTGTATGTGGATCATTGTCCCAAGACACATGAAGAGGAGGAGGGCATGTCTCATGTTCCATATGCAAGTGTGGTTGGTATTTTGATGTATCCAGTGGTTTGTACTACACTGAACATTGCACATGTAGTGGGAGTTTTGAGAAGGTATATGTCAAAACCAGGGAAGGAGAATTGGACAGTAGTAAAGAGAGTTTTCATGTATTTGTGTGGCACTACTAGTTATGGATTGTTCTACCAAGGAAGACTAGGTTTGGACAGAGTGTTGGACATACATGGATTTGTGGATGCATACTAGGTTGGAGATCTGGATTGTAGAAGATATACAAATGGGTATGTGTTTAACATGTTTGGAGGAGAAATTAGTTGGGTGAGAAAAATATAGTATATAGTCGCACTTTCAACTACATAAGTGAAGACATGGTAGAAACTCATGCAAGCAAGGAAGCAATATGGTTACAAATATTATGTTCAGGTATTCCGTTGGTACAACAAAATGTAAGGATAGATTGTGACAGTGATAGTGAAATTTTTCTAGTGAAGAACTCATCTTATCATTCAAAGAAAAATCATATTAATGTTCAATATCACTTTGTGAGATACATGGTTGAATAAAATAAGGTGGTGTTGATGAAGGTGGACACTTTGAAGAATGTTGCAGATTCGTTAACAAAATTTGTGAGCACTGGGAAGTTCTCTTCATGTAGAGGATCTATGGGCATTGCTTCCCTATATTCTTGACTATGTAACCTTGTAACCCCCTGTATACAAAGAAAACAACAAGTGGGAGAATGTGGGTTATGTGTTATATTCTTTTCATGGTTTTATTTTTATTCCATTTTTGGGTGTTTATTCGGCACATGGTTTTTGTCGATGGTTTTCTATTTTTGGTTAAGGAATTAGAATTGTTGACTAATATGGGTTATTGGATTAGGGTTTTGGATGCTACTGGATCCTATATGTATATCGTATTGTAAACAATATATGGGGTGAATGAATATATAATATCTTTGTTTTCCCAGTTTAGGTTTTCAGGGGGGAAATCTCTGTGTAATGTGTGTATTTTCCATTGTATCTTTTATGTTATTTTATTGAAAATTTGTTTGTAGTAAATAATTGTACAAGGTTAAAATATACACCTTCAGGTTGGAGCCTCCTTCTAGTTGGTGTTGGAGAATTTGGAAGTTGGTGCTTCCTATGAATGTAATCTTTTGATATATAAGAAATCATTCTGTGTTTTTCTCCCATTTGAGTTTCCACGTAAAATACTGGTGTATTATGTATCTATGTATGATGTCATGCATATTTTATGGTTATATGTTTATGATATGTTAAATGAAATAATAAGTTAATGGGATCATTGATGAGTTAATGTTGTCATTGAAATTGGTAAAAGGTACTCAATATTGATTCAACCCTCCTCTCTCAGTATTGGTGAATAATCCAACTTGAAGACCCTCCAACTTCTGATCGACCTACTGAAATAAACCATAGTTCACTTGTTTCTTGTCTACCTAGATGGGTATCTAAGAAAATATAAGTTGTTGGAGTTGACGTCGGGGATGATTCCTCCAAATGACAAAATCGAAGTCAAAAGAAACATGTCAGTGCTTCCTTGATGACTCGTGTACCTGAAAATTATGATCATGTTACATAATCATATGTTAAAGTATGACTTGAATGGGAACAGACCATGCAAACAGAAGATGATTCTTTGTTGAAGAATCACACTTGGGAATTAGTTCCCTAACCACAAAGAAATAACATTGTGAAGTGTCAAAGGGTCTACTAGACCAAATTTACCTTTGAAGGTGTTGTTAAGAACTTAAAGAACACCTAGTTGTGAAGGTATTTTCTCAACAAGAAGGCATCGAATATATTGAAACATTTTCCCATGTCGCAAAGATGAACTCTGTTTGACTGATTCAGTCACTTGTTGCTCCTTTTGGATGGAAAATCCATCAGATGGACGTGAAGAGTGCATTTTTTCAAGGAGACCTATTTGAAGAAATTTTCATGGAACATTCACATGGTTTTGTGATAGATTCTAATTTGGTTTGTCAACATAAGAAGTTTCTTTATGGTTTGAAGTAGGATCCCTGAGCTTGGTATTCTAATATCGACAATTTATTTCTTTGACTTGGTTTCAAATGTTGTGAATATGATCGCAACTTGTATGTACTCCATACTAATGGAGATAGCTTGATTGTTGTTATGTATGTAGATGTTGGCACACAGTGGGAAGACCCGGGGTTCAAAATGAATTCACCAACAAAACCCTCAGATATTGGCCCTTTCGGCATCACCTACAAGCAGGTGAAGTCTAACCTAAGGTATCTATGGGAATTTTAGGAACCAAGTTTCCATAATGATGAAAGGATGGGAGGCATTCCTCATGACCATTATACTTTGCATTAGTTCATTATACCATATATCATGTGTTCAAAAACATAATAACATGTATCATACTCAGAATAACAAATATATATCATATGTGTGCAATAAACAGAACAACAAACACATCATGACACATAGACACCATATTTAATGTGGTTCACCCAAGATGGGCTATGTCTACAACGACCGACTTCTTGTTATATTCTTCAGAATCATCCATTACAAAATATGTGCATTGTGCACATATATCATTCCATTTCCATTATCCTATCACTTTATATATCTTTATCTCTCTTCCTCTTCCATACTCACATACATTGCATCCATCTACACACATGCTATCCTAAAATCCCTACATATTTACACAATTACAATAGGGCTTAGCCCGTATCAATGGACCCAAAATGCCTAGCATCTTCAATGGTCTCCCTTCCTTTTCATGCGTTGATCCTTGAAAGTGTGCCAAACGTCTTTCTTTCTTTTGCATGCACTGCAAAATTCCCAAAATCCTATCCCAACAGTGCCCCAACACTCACATGTGGCTCGTTCTGAGCCACTTAGTCCTTCCACTATGCTTCCTAGCACATCATAATGAACTTCTAAAAAGTTTCCTTGGTAGTGGCAACCTCTCTTTCTTTTGCTTCTTGCTCCAAAATCCTCTTTGTTTTCTACGTAGTAATGGGTGTCTTCAGTTTATTTGTGTTGTCTTGCACTACTTTCTTCATTGTTCCTTGTGCAACTGCAAGTTCTTTTGTCACTCGAAATGCCTCATCCTGTAGCAGCTCAATATTTTGAACAATATTTTGTTGTTCAGCTCTTATCTGGTTGATCTTGAGGTACAACTTCCTATTCTCAACTATGGAAGTAATTTGTTCTACTGCTGTCATAGTGCTCATTGTTTCTTTGAATTTATATGCCTTTATCTACGCAATCTGTAACCTCTTTTCTAATGCTTGTAACTCTACATCCTCCATCAAATGAGACCACACTTGTGTACTTTATTCATACAATTTTTTGCATTCCTCATCCAATATCCTAATGCTCTCCATGGTCATAATGGTTGTCTTCTCTTGTTACTCCATTTCCTCTAGTGGGGTACTTGGCATTGTGTGAACTTCCAAATCATCTATCTTTGCATGGAATCCCTAAATGGACTCACTTATCTTTGTTGTTTTCTCTTACAAAGGAGTATCCACTTCCATTGGTACCTCTATGAAGTTGTTGTTTACCTCCCGCACTTCTTGTTGCAACCATGTTTTCTTCTGCATGGCCTCGTCCTGTTCTAACATTAGGTTACTATACTCTGCATGTAATGCATCGTTGTCTACATTTACTTTGGCTAACTCCATATAATTTGAATCTACATGCAACTAGATTTCTTGTGTAACACTTGTCTATAAGTTGTGTAACACATTCATCAGTAATTGTGATAAAATTAATTCAATATGGCTTAATGCATGTGTGCACTTCTGCATTTTTGTCGTGGGGAACTCTATGCCCCCTATTGATATCTTCATTATCCAGTGCTTTGTTGATATTGATGGTGATTGTGATGTTGTTGGTCATGAATATATTGGCTTTGTTTTTCTCTATGTATGTTCTACTTATGTCGTTTGGACTGGTGTTATCCTGGTTGCTTCCAAAATTTGGTGTAGTGTATCTATTTGTGCTTGCACATTCATGTGCATTTCCTCCTAATTTTGTGTAGCTCGGAGAAATGATTGTTTAGTTACTTCTTTAACCTAATCCCCAATGTTATCCAAGTCATCCTCAGTCAAAGATTGGATAGTTTCTTCCTTTGAAGCTTTCCTCTTCTTATGCTTATGCATTGATCACTCCTTAGGGTGCTCCTTTCTCTTCTCTCCAGTGTTCGGTGTTGTTTCCTTAGTGTCTCCTACACCACTCCCTTGTTCTTAATGTTCCTATTCTCCTTATTGTTACTTCTCTAGTTGTTATGTCTCCTTCTACATTATTTCTGTCATTGGGGTTTTCCACTCTGCTTCCCAGTCATTGACAATATTCTTGACATCTTGTTCTATCAACCTGTAGTTAGTCGGTGACCATCATTTATTCAAAACCCTCTTTGCTTGAACATACATGTGGTGTGGCCCTTCCTTAAATCATGAGATTTCTTTCTATGCTCCAACTATTGGAGGTAGAATGCATGGTGTTTCCTCAATGAATTTTTGGATTGTCTCTTGATAGATTTAAAAGATGATATTTTTATCCATTTTCCTATTATTGTGCACAATATGCCACAACAAAACATATCTTGTTTCCAAGAATGGTTGTTGCATACATTCCAAGAACTAGGTTTCTTATGGCTCCCTCCAAGCAACTAATGTGATCAAGATTAATAACCATGCATAATGTAACTCCATTATTTTATCCTATGCTTCCCTACAATTGGTTAAGAACTAGTTCACCAAAAATGTTGCCTATTTCATATGCACTCCTACTGCACACTTCTTTGTTGTTGCTATTACTCCTTCTAGCACCCAATATATGTGACACTTCTTGAGTAACTTGTAATCCAACACCTACGTCGTAAATCTGACAGAATCATCATTTATACTCGCTACATCCAATCCACGTGCTCCTCTGTGTGTGTCATATTTTTCTTTCATCTTTTCTACTAATGCTTTCTCATGAGTCTTATTCATGAACATAGGTAGTGGGTCTTCCCCTACTAACGACAATCCTGTAATCCACTCAATACGTTGGGTGTCAATCGACACTGACTTGTCCAACCATAGGAAACCTCCATGGATGCAACTCACCAATAACTTGGTCCAGATGTTGATTTATGCACTTCTGCCAAAATATCGGATCTCCAACAGGTTCAGTATGCATGTTTGTTGTCGTCTTGGTTCCCACTCTTGTGGCTTGACTGTGAGTACAAGTGATTTCAATCATAGTAATTTGTGAAAATAATTTAGTGGTGCTAACTCTAGAAAATTATTTATATTTGCAAGGTCATGGTCTAAAAACTCCAGGATTCCTATTGTGTCCAACATATCTCTCTCAACAATGACCCCAGGTGGAATCAATGGTGTAACAGGGTTGTACTTCGACTCCTTGGGTACTCTAACTTTATTTGTTTTTGGCTTTCTGGGCGACACATACTCTCTGGGAAATTTATTAGGCCTGATGCCTCTACTCTCAGATTTTCTTCCTATACTGGCATTGATGTCCGCTTAGTGCATGGTTTCTTCATCTGCGATGTGGATGCTCCCACCTTTGGTGGCACCATGACTTTCTGGAACTCAACTCTATGTGCAACTCACTCATCTCTTATCTGGATCTCTTTTCTCTTCGAACATCCATGCAACAATAACCCTTTCTCGTCACCCCTTGTCTGCTTTTATAGGTTGTTTCGAGCTATTATCTTCCTCCTCACACCAAAATTTTCAGTTTCATCCGGCTTTACTCACATTCAATTCTCATCTGTATCCTGCATCTATTTCATATTTTTTGGAATATCGTGGTGTATATTTTCCATCCTATCAAAATCTTTTCACCTCTTTTCATTTATTACTATGCGTTTTCATCGTCTCGCCATCATGTTTTCTCTTTAATGATTTCCCCGTCATCCACGCAGGTCTTTATCCTGGATAGTTTTCTGCACAAATCAATTCTAATTTCTGCGTGTAATTCAATTCTCCTTCATGCACGCCTTCCTCTTTATTTCTATGACATGATCCTTTTCTGACAAGAAGCTTGAAGTTTATCTCTTTTTCTACTAATTTGGCTCTTTGAAATATGCCTGATTCAAGACTTCAAGCTTCTTGTTGCTTCAAATGTTTATTGTGTCTTTCCTCAAGATATTTTATTGCCTTTTATTTTCTTTTTATTTTATTTTTATATAATACAGATACTATGGTACACATATTGCACAGTCAGGCTAGTGCATGGAAGCAAAACTGTGTTGGAAGATTGGTCGTTGTCATTGATTTCAACCCTAGTCATGGGTTTTGGACCGTAAGATTGATGAAGGTATTTGGACATGAAGGAAAATGCACATGCAAATACAACACCCATGGATGGATAGTATACATCATTTTTTTTTTGGTGGTATGTGGCACGTCACATGGATCTTCATGGTTGAGGAGAAATGA
>CBVK0101518346.1:0-11495 GCA_900067695.1 Picea abies
CTCATTTATTTTATTGATAACATTATAATAATTGTTCATAATTACATTTACAATTGTTATATTTATGAGTAGTGATGGTACAAATATCTTCCATATTGTGATGTTCCTTTTTTTTCGATTATTATATTGGGATGACTTATGTCAAATGTCATATTAGTCTATAAAATGCACCTCACTTTATATTAATAATAATAATAATAATTAATGTCAGTCAACATTATACTACTTAAAAAAAACTGGTGCCTGAGCCAAGAATCCTGTGCCTGAGCCGAGCACCTCCTGTCTTCCCTCAGGGCTTCCCCCTCTGGTGCATTGCACCAGTACTGCTGAGATGTCCTAGTCCCTTACGCCCAAGGGGCTACTCTTGTGGTGTGTCCTACCCACATATTTGATTTCCCCTGAATCCATATGTGTCCTATTGGAGGCGGGAGTAGCTATCTCCCCTCACACCCTTTGTTGATGAAGCAACGTTCAGAAAGTTGTTACTCGCCCAAGGAAAAAAGAAATAACGAGGAGTTGTGACAAAGTTTGTATAAAAAATCGATGAAGTCCCAGAAATCGATTTACCCCCAGCCCATCCTATGAGTGTGGTTGTTTCTCTCGCATATCGGGCACTTGTTGGCCAGTTTACAGGGCTATGGCCATCTCCACGAACAACTGAGAATTGGATCCAAAAAAACTAGAGGCCCCTGATATCAAACAGTGTTACCAGCTATGCAGTCGAAAGAGGCTTCTTCTTGTTCGAATTCATTTCCAAAGAAGATCAATATTTGATATTTAGGAGTGGGCCTTATTTCATGGGACCACAGGGGCTCTACTTAAATCACTGGACACCTGACTTCGATCCATGGGACCACAGGGGCTCTACTTAAATCACTGGACACCTGACTTCGATCCTGAAGTGGACATGCCAAAGAAGGTTCCGATCTAGGTACGCCTACCCAACCTGCCAATCCATTGTTGGAATATTTCCTCCCTGCAAACCATAGGAAAAAAACTGGGAAGATACATAGACAAACCGGATCCAAAAGGTCAATACTCATGTGTCGGGATCTGCGTAGAAGTTGATCTAGAAGCGGGTATTCCTGAAGCAATCAAGATAATTGTAGGAGAATGGAAGCACTACCAAAACCTGGACTATGACTAGTTGTCATTAAAGTGTCATATCTGCCATGAATATAGACATTTTCATAAGCAATGCCCAAAAAACTAGACCATGCAGAAAAAGAAAGAGTTAGGAGAAGGCTGGTAGCAAGCGAAGAGACCCAAGGTAAACCCTAACCCTAACTCTAAAAAGGAAAAGGAAAAAAAAAGAGGACAAAAGGATACAGAAAACAACTTTGCAATACTTGGGAGTCAAGAGAAGGAGCCTAAAGAAAAGAAAATACTGCAGAAAAGCAAGACAACTCAGAAGCGGCAAGCCAACAAAACAAAGAAAATAACCTGTAGCTAGAACTAGGAGAAAACCATGAATCCCAAATATCAGAGACAGAGGAAGAAACATCGAAAGAAGCTGAGGGGGAGGATGATATTGGTTTAACTCAAAACCCCTCGAAACCATCTACCAGAGGAAGGAAAATGGAAAAGGAAAGAAGAGAACGAGAGACATACTTCTTGAAACTACTTTTCATTTAGGATTTTATTTTCCCCTTTGTAAATGTAAACCTATATATATGTCCCATCAATTGGGACCCACTTTAGAAGCTTAGGAATTTCTTTCAATTGAAATTTTTTCCAAAAATAACTCATTGCTAAAATAGAAAATAGTTCCAATTATAATTTATTTTTTATGGAATGATGGTCATCATTTAATCCATGGAAACCAATTCCAAATTGTTCTTCTTGTCTCTAGCTTTCTATCAATCTATCTTTTTCTCAATTTAGACATCATGATCAAATGTTATGGCCTCGGGAATATGAAAAATTAGCAACCATTGATATATGCACATGAATTTTGAGCCCTTGATTAAAAATACACTCCATTTATCCCACGTGTATTGGATAATAGTTATCATGCAGGTTTATAAGCAAAATCCATCCCCATATTATTTGTGTGTAAAATAGAGAGAACTATGGAGCCCTTTGTAGCTTGTGCACAGTGTAACTTTTGGTTGCCACATCATCACCCATTCATCATGCAAAGTCACTTTCTCATTCATCTGTGTGTCAATAAATATCATCCAAGTGTCACCTGGGGATAGGTCCACCTCAAAACCACATGTCATCTAGGGATAGGTCTACCTCATTGCCACATGTCCTAATATGGTAGGTCCATGTCACTGCCACGTGTTCCAATCTAGTGGGTCCACATCACTACCACATGTTCCAATATTCCAAAGGAGGGGAGAGGGATAAAACTTAGGAATATAATGAATAATTTCATAAAATAAATAAAATAAAATAAAAAAATTGTGTAGAAATAGGGAAAGGTAATGTGGGTCAGTAAAACTTAGTAAGAGACTTAGAAAAAATGACTAAGTGTTGAGACTTTCGTGGTTGAAGAGTCTCCTGCATATACATTCAAAAATCAAAAATAAACTAAGCATAAGACTTAGTAAAACTAAGAGTAAAACTAAGAGTAAAACTCAGTAAAATGACTAAGCCATGAGGGTGAAATTTGGTTAATGCAGAAGTGGGATAATGCAAATTGAGTATTATGATATTGGGGGTTGCACGACTAGAAGTGGAAGGTGGAAATAAGGGTATGGAGTCCTGCATCCACATTCAAAAGTAAAAAATAAACTAAGTATAAGAATCAGTAAAAAGTAACTAAGTATGGACTATGGGTAGTAGTATAGAGTATGGATAGTAGTGAAAATGACTAAGTATGGAGAGTAGAAAAGAATGAGTAGGAGAGAATCCTATAGAGGAAAATTGACCCTTCAACTCATGTCTATTATGGTTAGCCATAGCCACAGAACAAAAATTATCATGGAATTACAACGCGAACCACAATGGAATCCAAGAAAACCTCACACAAATGCATGCAGACACACCAATGATACATTGTTATTACCTCAAATCTTGTCTCAATCCTACAGTGGATAATAATTACATATTCAGTGGAATCTAGTCACAAGGCTCAACTTAGCTCGAAATGCTAACCTTTGAACCTAAAATTGCAACAACTTCACTTTTTGGATTGCAATGACAAGCTACAACTCACCTAATGGACGATTCAATGATGGAGAGTGACAACTAGGGAAAACCCTAGTTGTAGGGGCATCTAGCATTGACTCACATTCTTCCCTTTCGTTCAACTCGCATGCAAATTTTCCATCCACCATTCAATTTCAAATCATTTATTTTTATATATAGAATTTATAATATATTTTTCTAATTATTAGAATAATATAATTTGTAATTTTAAATTTTATCATATAATTCATAATTTCATGTTTAATAATATTTGTGTGAATATATAAAAATCAAATTGTGGATTACATAAGCCAATAACAATAATTTCACTAAGGATTAACATTCAAGAATCCTATGCCTGAGCCAAGTGCCTCCTATAGCCTGCCCTCGGGGCCTCCCCCTCTGGTGTGTTGCACCAGTCCTATTGATACTTCCTAGTCCCATATGCCCAAGGGGATGCTCTTGTGGTGCATCCTACTCACAGAGTCATTTTCCCCTGAATCTCGATGTGTCCTATTGGAGGCAGGGAGCAGTCACCTCCCCTCACACCCTCTTCCGATGAAGCAGCCTTCAGAAATTTGTTACTCACCCAAGGAAAGAAGAAAGAAGGAGGATTTGTTCCAAAGTTCATAAAAACACTCGATGAAGTCCCAAAAATCGATTTACCCCCAAACCATCCTATGAGTGTGGTCCTTTCTCTCACAGATCGGGCACTTGTTGGCCAGTTTACAGGGCAATGGCCATCTCCACAAAAAACTAAGAATTGGATCCAAAAAAACTGGAGGCCCCTGATATCAAATAGTGTTACTAGCTATGCAGTTGGAAGAGGCTTCTTCCTGTTCGAATTCATTTCCAAAGAAGATCGGGATCTTATCTTTAGGAGTGGGCCTTATTTCATGGGACCATAGGGGATCTACTTAAATCGTTGGACACCTAACTTCGATCCCGAAGTGGAAGTGCCAAATACTATTCCTGTCTGGGTACGCCTAACCAACCTGCCAATCCATTGTTGGAATCTTTCCTCTCTGCAAACCATAGGCAACAAACTAGGAAGATACATAGACAAAGAAGATCCAAAAGGTCAATACTCATGTGCCCGGATCTGTGTAGAAGTTGATCTGGAAGCGGGTCTCCCTGAAGCAATTAATCTAACTGTTGGAGAATGGCATCACTACCAAAAAATAGACTATGAGAAGTTGTTGTTCAAGTGTCGTAGCTGCCATGAATACAGACATTTCCAAAAGAAATTCCCAAAAAACCAGACCATGCAGAAAAAGAAAGAGTTAGGAGAAGGCTGGCAGCAAGCAAAGAGATCCAAGGTAAACCCTAACCCTAACTCCAAAAAGGAAAAGGAAAAACAAAGAGGAATATATATATATATATATATAATAATGAAAAAGTTCTCGTGTCCATTTAGAGTGATGATGTCATTTTGCTAGTATGGAATTTGACACAATCTCGACGTATGAGAGATCTAAACGACTGATAATCTTTATGTATGGAGTTGAATCTTAAATGAATTGCCTTTTGGTAATGTGTTATTCGATGGCCTTGGTGTTAATTGGATGTTTGTGGCAACTACATGGTATATTAACGAGAGCAGTCAATAAGAAAAGTGGAAAACGATTTAAGGGTGATATCTTATGTATCTGATTTAGTTACTTAGTGATAGAATCTAATTTGACACAATCTCAAGGTATGAGAGATCTAAATGATGGGTCATTTCCATGTATGTTAGGAGTTGAATGATCTTACATGAATGGCTTTAGCTAATGTGTTATTGGATGGCTTTAGTGTTAGTTGGATATTTATGGGATTATATGGTATATTGGTAGTATACTTAATAAGAAAAGTAGAACAAGATTTAAGGGAATGGGAAGAGCAGATAAATTATCTATAAGTTAAGAATTTGCTTAAAATTAGTTAGTATTAAAAAAATATGTTGGAGAATTGGTAAACAAAAATAATCAATTGTTCATTAGTAAATTGATTTAGTTTATTTAAATTGGAAATATGTTTAAATATAATTATTAAATAGAAATATATATCAATTCTACTAAACAATTTCAAACTCATATGTAATGAAATATAGTTAAATATTTAGTATATAAAGTTTTCATAAATTTTTCACAAGAATAATTCAATTATATATATATATATATATATATATATATATATATATATATAGATTTTTATGAAAAAAATATTTATAGAAAAAATAATAATGTTAGTTAAAATATCTATTGAATAACAATAGATTATAATAAGTAAAAGCTTGAGAGACTCCTGTGTTTGAGTTGAGCGCCTCTTGTAGCCTCCTCGTGGGGCTTTCCCCTCTGGTGCGTTGCACCAGTCTTGTTGAGGAGTTCTAGTCCCTTTCACCCAAGGGGCAGCTCTTGTGGTGCGCCCTGCCCACAAAGTCGTTTTCCCCTGATTCTAGATGTGCCCTATTGGAGGTGGGGAGCAACCGCCTCCCCTCACGCCCTCTGCCGATGAAGCAACCTTCAGAAGGTTGTTACTCGCCCAAGGAAAGAAGAAAGAAGGAGGAGTTGTTCCACAGTTCGTAAAAAAACTCGATGAAGTCCCAAAAATTGATTTACCCCCAGCCCATCCTATGAGTGTGGTCGTTTCCCTTGCAGATCATGCACTTGTTGGCTAGTTTACAGGGCTATGGCCATCTCCACGAACAATTGAGAATTGGATCCAAAAAAAATGGAGGCCCCTGATATCAAACAACGTTACCATCTACGCAGTCGGAAGAGGCTTCTTCCTGTTCAAATTCATTTCCAAAGAAGATCGAGATCTGATCTTTAGGAGTGGGCCTTATTTTATGGGACCATAGGGGCTCTACTCAAATTGCTGGACACCTGATTTCGATCCAGAAGTGGACGTGCCAAAGATGGTTCTGGTCTGGGTACGCCTACCCAACCTGCCAATCCATTGTTGGAACCTTTCCTCTCTGCAAACCATAGACAACAAACTAGGAAGATACATAGATAAAGCAGATCCAAAAGGTCAATACTCGTGTGCCCAGATCTACATAGAAGTTGATCTGGAAGCGGGTGTTCCTGAAGCAATCAAGCTAACTGTCGGTGAATGGAAACACTACCAAAAAATGGACTACGAGCAGTTGTCGTTCAAGTGTCATAGCTTCCATGAATACAGACATTTCCAAAAGCAATGCCCAAAAATCCAGACCATGCAGAAAGAGAAAGAGTTAGGAGAAGGAAAAACAAAGAGGACAAAAGGATATGGAAAACAACTTTGCAATACTTGGGAGTCAAGAGAAGGAGCCTGTAAGAAAAGAAAATAATGTAGAAAAGAAAGACAACTCAGAAGTGGCAAGCCAACAAAACAAAGAAAATAACTCGCAGCTAGAACTAGGAGAAATCCATGAATCCCAAATATCAAAGACAGAGGAAGAAACATCAGAATAAGCTGAGGGGGAGGCCGATATTGGTTTAACTCAGAACCCCTCGAAACCAGCTACCAGAGGAAGGAAGATGGAAAAGGAAAGAAGAGAACGGGAGACATACAAAGAAAAACTTCAAGGATCATAGCCAACACTGGAAACAATGTTAAACCCAAGAAATACAAGGAAACAAGGGAAACCTTCTCATAGGATGCCCTCCAACCCAAAAAGCAGGTCATGAAGATAATCTCCTAGAATTGTAGGGGTCTAGGAAGTCAAAGCAAAAAAGATGCAATGAAGGAACTAATCCAAACCACAAACCCAGATCTACTACTAGTCTAGGAGACTAAGATGGAGGAATATGAATTCCTCCAAACCAGTGCAAGGCTGTAGAAAAAAGGATCAGGGGTAGCATTCGGTGCCAAAGGAGCCTCAAGAGGGATAAGATCCCTATGGAACTCCTCAACATTCGAATTATTGAAGACAGATCATTACACTCACTGAATTCTCACCAACCTTCTTCATAAGGAGTTGGGCATCCAGGTAAGCATTTTTAATCTTTATGTCCCTGTACTCCTCGAAGAAAAAAAAGAATGCTGGAATAAATTAAGAGAGGTTCTTAACATGCATCAGACTGAGAATATAATTATAGCCAGGGATCTCAATGTCACTTTATCCCAAGGGGAAAAAAAAGGGTGAACCATTCTCAGAGATCCCATCCGTGAATGGGTTGAGGACATCATTCTCGATTGGGAATTGGAAGATATAAAACCGACTAGGTGCAAATACACTTGGTCCAATAAAAGAAATGGACCAGGGAACATTGCAACAAGGTTGGACAGATTCCTGGTCCAAAGCTCTTTCCTCCTTTTAGGCCTCAACACTGAGTCAAAGAACCTCCCTTTCAGTGCCTCTGATCATAAGCCAATAAGTCCATAAATCACCAAAGACTCCCCCTGGGCCCGATTCCTTTTAGATTTAGCCCTTCCTGGACCCATCATGAGGATTTCGTTGAGCTGGTCACTAGAGTGTGTAAGGATCTAGTTACAGGGTCACCCTTCTATGTGTGGGAAGAAAATATTCGAAGGTTGAAGAGGGCTCTCAAACTATGGGCCAAAACTCTAAAATCACCTTCAAACCAAAGAGTGGAAGCCCAACAGCACCTGGAAATTCACCAGCAAAAAATGGAAGAAAGTAACATCAACCCACATATGCTGGAAATAGAAAAAGACCTCCATAGGAAGCTCCATATAGCTTGTAGGGAGGAAGAAGAATACTGGCGACAAAAATATCGAATTCTCTGGCTAAAAGATGGAGATAAAAACACAAGGTTCTTTCATAAGCAAGTAGAGGCCAGGAAAAATTACAATTCTGTCAAGGAAATCCAATTTAATAATCAGACTATCATGGATTTCGAAGGAATCAAGAAAGATGCCCACCTCAAATTTCAAAGGTATTTACACTGAGGATGCCTCCACAGAAACCCAACATCAAATTCTCAATTTAATCCCTTCAGTTGTCAAACCGAAAGCCAATCGGAAAATTACTACTCTGGTCACCTTGGAAGAAGTGAAAGCATCCTTGGATAGTCTGGCCCTCGATAAAGCTCCAAAGCTTGATGGATTTACAACCTGTTTCCTTCAAGTTTGTTGGCCAATCATAAAGCATGATCTGCATAAAATGGTACTAAAATCACAAAACTACCACAGGATTGGTGGAAGCACTAATTCTTTGTTCTTATCTTTAATTCCTAAAGAAAAAGGTGCCTCTTCCTTTGACAGATTTCGTCTGATCTCCTTGTGCAACATTGGCTACAAAATTATCACAAAATTAATCGCAAATCGACTCAAGGGTATGCTTCGAACAATCATTCTAGAGAATCAAGGAGGCTTCATCAAAGGAAGGCACATAACTGAAAATATAATTATGGTTCAAGAAGCGATCCACTCAAGCATGCAATAGGGAGAAAAATGTATGATTGTGAAACTAGATCTAGCAAATGCTTTTGACAGAGTAAGGCGTTTGTTTTTGTTTTAGGTATTGCAAAAATATGGCTTCAATGCTTCTTTCTTCCATTGGATTAAGGCTTGTATTGGGACTCCTTGGATCGCTACGTTGGTCAATGGCAGAGAAACATATTTCTTTCAGGCATCTAGGGGGATTAGGCAGGGATGCCCGCTGCCCCCCCTGCTCTATGGCATTCAAGCCTCAGTGCTAATCTTTCAATTAGAACATTGTCGCTCCCAACAGGAATTAATGGGCATAAAAATTTAAAGGGGGTTCAAAGATATAAACCATGCTCAATTTGTCGATGATACACTACTCTTGGGATCAAAGATATAAACCATGCTCAATTTGTCGATGATACACTACTCTTGGGAGGGGCTAGTACCATCATAGCTGACAAATTCAATCAACAACTAGATATTTACAAGGAAGCATCGGGGAGCTAAATAAACTATAGGAAGAATAAAATTTTTGGGTGGAAATCAAGCCAAGGGAAATGGTTAAAATATCTAGAATCCTGGAGATGGAAGGGGAAACTCAATGGGAGACACTCAAATAATTAGGTGTCACAATCTTCAAATTCAAGCCCAAAGCTTCCCATTGGTCTCCTGTTGTGGACAAAATAAAAACTAGAATCCAAGTGTGGGGAGCCTCCTGGTTAAACTTGGCAGGGAAGTTATTCCTCCTTAAATCGGTGTTGGCTAGTATTCCAATATATCAAAGCTTTATCCTATTAGCCCCTTCTGGTTTCATAAGCCAAATTGAGTCACTTGTAAGAATATTTCTCTAGAATGGGGGTCATCAGAATGAAAACAAACTACCTTTAGTGAGTTGGGGGAAAATAAAAAATCCTTACATAGAAGGTGGACTTCAGATAAGAGATATGAGAGCCCAAAATCTGTCACTGGGGGCCAAACATCTATGGAATCTGGTCTCTGGCAAACTCACCTGGAGAAAGAGCACTCTATGGAAGAAATACTACTCAGGTACTAGAAGGAGATGTCTCAACGCAACCCCAAAAGTCTCAAAGGGATCACCAATTTTCACAATTTGTCAAAAAGCCTCTAGGTTCTTCAGTCCCCATCTAACTTGGATACTAGGAAATGGAGAAAACATACGGATTTGGGAAGACTTGATCATGTGATAGCCTTCTTTAGAATCTGTCCCAGGCATCAACAATTTAAATAATTTTCTCCACGACCAACAAATTAACACAATTAGGGACATCTCAAAGTGGAATTCAGATGCAAACAATAGCTGGAAAGACTGGAATATGCCAAGAAGTTCGAGCCACCTGCACACTGAAGAAATTCGACTACTCACACTCCTCCAGGGGAAATCACCGATCACTACAAACAAGAAAGACAGAAGGGGATGGGGACAACATTCCAGCTCATACACATTCTCAGAGGGTTACAATTTCTCCAAAGCAACTCTGAACATGCCCCCCAATCCATCCCTATGGAAAGAAGTCTAGCATTATAAATCCATTCAGAAAATTGACATTTTCATCTGGTCACTAGCGCACAATGCCATTCTCACTGGAGATAATCTCAAAAGAAAGGGATGGGAAGGCCCCATGCGTTGCCCCCTCTGTGTCTCAAATGAAGAAATCGTGGCACACATACTGTTGAATTTCTCTTTCGCCCGAGAGGTTTGGCATCTGGCATTGGCTCCTTGGAAAACTCAAGTCACACTCCCGAATGAGATACCCAGTATTCTCCTAAACTGGCAGGCTCTATGCCCCTTCTCCCTCACGAAGAAAGACCAGTTAAAAAGATGTTGGGGGTACCTTCCCAAGTTTGTTTTCTAGAAAATCTAGTTACAACGCAATGCTCAAGTCTTCCAAGGGAAAGCTGCCAGAGAGGGACAAGTGAGTGCAAAAGCCAAAGCAATGATGGGGGACTTTCTGTCATCCATCAACTTGCCAACAAATAAAGACAAGTTAACTCCCATCGAGGAAGAATGACTATCAAGTCTTATCCCAAGTGTTTTGAAAGTGTCAAATGCTCCTCAACCCTCTACTTACGAGTGGGAAATCAGTTTGGACCCATCAAACTTCACAAAATGGCACAAATCCCTCCAAAGGCATAGCCTTTTCTTTGACGGAGCTTCTAAAGGAAACCCTGGTGAGGCTGGAGGAGGAGGGGTGATTATTGACCCTGAAGAAATAAAGGTGTTTTCGTACTCCTGTGGAATCGGCAAGGACACTAACAATATAATTAATAAAGGTGTTAATATAATCAGTATGTTTTTTTTAGCTTGTAGGCAAAAATGTCAATTTTTTAAAAATGATTGTGTTAAAATTTTATTCCAAAAACATAGACATATATTTTTTAATTATGATACATGTTACACGAAAAATATTAAAATAATATGAAACAATAAGTTTTTAATAATTTTTATATATATTTGGAATTAATAAAAATATATCTATAAATGCACGCAATTCATCAAATAATAACATTTATATAAAAATATATATTCTGAATCCACAAAAATATATCTATAGATGCATGCAATTTCATCAAAGATAAGTCTATGTAAACTATTTAAAAATATTATCAAAATGAAACACAATGACAAATGATTTCAAAATGATGAATTTAATTAATTGGTTTATGGAGTCCCAACCACCACCATGTTTTTTAGGACAAAACAAGATTTGGCATAAAGTCATTATACAACATGGACATATGATACTTTCCCTCCTAAAAAATTTAATTTACATAATGTGCATGCATCCTATGACATTAATGTTCTATGTAAATTCTATAATTACTAATATTCATTCTCATATTTTTTGTAATCTTGTAATCAAAATCATTTTATTAATACATATCTCTTATCAAATAAATAATATACAACTATCACTTGTCCTCCACAACTAATCCTAAGAGATCCTTAACTAAGTGATGCTTTCCATATTCCCTTTGTG
>CBVK0101518350.1:0-16603 GCA_900067695.1 Picea abies
TCAAGGAGCAGTTGCAGGACAACAACAAGAAGTACAAAGACAGAGTTGATCAACATAGGAGAGAGATTCAATTTGAAGTTGGAGATCAGGTTTTAGCACACTTGAGAAAGGAGAGGTTCCCAAGGGGAACATATAACAAACTGAAAATGAGAAAGATAGGACCATGCAGGACCCTTAGAAATTTTGCAGGAAATGCTTATGAAATTGAGCTACCAGAAAATGTAGGAATATCACCTATTTTTAATGTTGCAGACTTGTATCCTTATAGGGAAGATGAAACAAGAGGATCAAATGATCAGAAGGAAATAATATGGGAAACACAAATGTCTGTAGCAGAGAAGCTATAGATGGATAAGATTACAGATCAGAGGATTGGCAAGAGGACTAGAAGAAATACTTATTTTGAATACCTTGTGAGGTGGAAGGGCCATCCAGAAAAATATGCCAGCTGGGCAAGTGAAGAAAACATTTTGAAGTAAGGAAAGACCGTGTGGGAGCTCATGGACAGGAGTCCATGAATTTTTGGCCAGAGGAGTATAATGCAGGAGCATCTACATCAACATTAAAAGGAGGACAAGCTAGAGTAAATCACATCATCTAGTGCATGCATGAAGTTGATTTGGACTACACAAAGGAGAGCACACCTTTTTGAATTTGAATTTAATGAAAAGAAATTTAATTATTGTATGAAGGATAAGGAATCCCCAAAGGATCCTTTCGGATTGTAATCTCTTTAATGTATAGATGTATTGTACATATATAGACCTTGACTCTGATCTATTTTTTAAATGTTATTAACTCCAAAAGTCCTTAGAAGATGGATGCATTAAATCCTTATAGGATAGCATTAGGTTGTTGGGGGAAATGCTTGATGAATCACCCCTTGTATATATACTTTTATCGTATTCCCAAACAAGGGTTGTTGTCACTCATTTGTAAAGGTTGTTGCTCATTTTGTAATAGTTGTTAGTGAGAGAAAGAGAGAGTTGTTGTTGTTGAGAGCCAGAGAGAATTATATGAATTGTTCAAGAGCAGTGGAGAAATGCATGTACCTATGTATTTTATCATGTGAATGAATAGAACAGAGGAGCTTCAATACCAATGTTTGGTGTTGTTGTGTTTATATGAATGAATGGTAGACATTCTATTCATTTAAATTCTCTATTTATATTTTTTCTTGTGCTTATGAATGTATTTTGTGGTTAAATAAATGAGTATGTAGAGTTAGAATAAGTTTTAATTGTTTCTCTTCTGAGAGATCATGCAAGGAGTGCATATTGTCCACAAGGAGTGTGTTGAAAGAGTTAATTTTAATTCATAGAAGCTCATGAGAGATAACATTGAATCTTTGTTAGTAGTAGTGCAGAGAAAGCACAAAGCCACACAAGAAGTGCGTAGGTAGGGTCATTTCTAGACTCATTGTTCAAATGAAGAACAGTTAAGCATTGCATAGTTTCAAGGCTGCAAGACGTGTGCCCAAGGATCCCAAAACCTTGGAGGAAGAATTTCTGGAGAGATAGCAACCTGAGTCTTCGAGGAGAAAAGACTTAGAAAATTTCCTAAGTCCAAACATTTTCTTGTTCGAAAGAAGAACACAAAAGGGAGGTAGAGGTCTCATAAAACTGTGGAACTTAAGCTCGGAAGGGATAGCTACCATCCGTACCAAGGAAGGATACTTAGGAAATTACTAAGTCCAACATTCTACAACGCAGGAGGATCACACAGAGGGCATAAAAAGGTTTCATATACCTCATAAAGTTAAGCTCATGGGGTTCAGTGACCATGATCCCTTGAAGAAAAGGGTTTCAAGAAATCAATAGTTAATATCCTATGGGATGTCACCAGGCAGTTGGTGACCATCATATCTGAGACTATTGTGCGAAGGATAGCCATCAGGGTCCTTCGACACTTAGTGCATTCAGAGGTTTAAAGGAGTGAAAGGGAGACAGGATAGCCGAAGTCCTAAAGGAGAAAATCGATTGTTACTGTTTTCCCCACAACCGATAGGTGTCAACAAATCCGTGAGGTTCGAAGGAAAGTCACTTCGGGGAAGGGCTTGTTCAAAGGTGGAAGAACCTCAAAGCTCGAAGGCCAAAGTTTGCCACAATCATTAATCACGGAAGGGACACACGTCGACAGATCGTTCTATTCAAAGGCAGAGAAATCTGAGAGTAAGGGGAGAAGGGACAGTAGACATGAGGTCGTCCGAAGCCGAAGACAAGGACTCATCCTAACCTCCGATTTAGGGGTGGACACATGGAGAAATCCCAGGAGTTCGGGGGCTTCGGGAGCTTGGAAGAGAACGTTGGCTGCCAAGAGTCCCAAAGCCTGAAACTTAGTGCATTTTGGGGTATGTCCCAGGTCACAGCCCAAGGTCGCATGAGGAAAGGGGCCTAGAGGAGGGATATAGCGCCTATCATTTAAATTATTTTTAAAGGGGAAAGAGCACCAGGAAAGTGCCTGTGGGTTTCAAATAACCTTCTCAGAGAACTAAGGAGTGCCTATGTAAACTAAATTTGGGGTTCAAAAAGAGCCTAAGAGTCGATCTAACTCCTAAATTGATCGATCGTTTATCGGGAGGTCGAGTAGACCCTGGGAGAGGCAGGGGTTTTGCGCTAGTTCTATTCAAATAAGAGGAAAAAATAATATGAAAACATGATAGAAAATAAAGACTAATAAACAAGGTCCTCATAGATCTATGATGCTGGAATATAGAAAGGAAGAGCTACCCTCAAGCTTACAATTGAGAACACACAAACCTGCCAAAATCATTTTCTTAAGTCTTCCCCTCAAAGGAAGATTTACCTCTCCCTTATTACATTATCAATGATAAAATATATAGACAAATTAAAATCCACGAGTTGTTGCTACCTTTCTAGAAACATTTTTTACCAATAAACTAAAGATAAATAAAATTTTATTTGTCACAGAAAATTAGGAACTACTAGAGGCAAATGCTCTTTAATAAAAAAGTTTGACTTCCACATGCTTACTGACTGCCTAGAAATATGGAACTGATTGTTGAGGATACAAGATTGGTCCTTCCTTAGAAATTGTTAATTGCCTTCAAATATGGAAATGATCTCTAGTTGTTGATTTTGTGCCTGGAAATATGGGATTGATTTCAATTTATGTCCCACTGTGGATTATTTCGATTATGCTTGAAAAATGAAGATAAGGATGTTAGATTGTGTGCCTGGAAATATGAGATTGATTTCAATTTATGTCCCATTGTGGATTATTTCGATTATGCTTGAAAAATGAAGATAAGGATGTTAGATAGCTCGATACCTATATCAAGAATTCAATATTTCACTTTATCGATATATTCTTTGCCTCATGATACTATGCCACATGTAGATATGAACAATCAATAGATCTGTCATGTCTTTGAGAGGATCCTTCTTTGGAATTTGCAAATCAAATACTCCCAAGCTCCACCATACAAGCATATAACCCTTTAAAAATAAGATGCTTTAAACTTTGGGTGCACTTCTTAACAAAAGACAAAGAGAACTATTGTTATTTCCTACTTTGTCATTCCAATTCGAAATTAAACAGGAGTAAGAGTAAAATCACTATCCCAAACTAGAACGAAAAAACCCTTTTGCAATTGCTCCTCATTCACCATACTGCAATTTCAATCTTCACAATCCAAAACAATGGTCTAAAGACAAGATACCTTGCTCCATTAAATATTTTTTGAATTTCCATTTGAGAGGGATTTTTAACAACCTATGCTCAAACTTTATCTCAACTAAATGAACTAATCTAACAACAAATATGCCTCCATATGTTCTCACATGCCTCACTAATTTGTCTTGTGAGGACTACAGGATATAGATTGTCATTACAATTGCTAAAAGAGAACCCGTGCCCAATAGTTCATAAATCCCTTTGAAATATCATTCTCCAAGAATATAAAAATGTATTACTACCACTTCATAAACCTTCACCAAATTGAAATATCGACACCTACAACTTGGCATCATACAATCTCTTGAATTTTCTCCACTTAAATTCATTGATTACACTTGGCACTTTCTCATTGATGTATTTTAACACTTGAGGGTTTGATGGTTTTCCTTGATATGGGAAGTTATTTTTCCACCTGTGAGCTCTTTTATTATCATTTGATATTTCTCCCTCATGCACCTATGAATGCACTTGGAATTTGTAGTTCTCACTTGTCATGTGAACAAAACCAGGTCGACTATTATCAGGGTATTTTTCATTTGAACTTAGGCTCGAGATGATTGGTGTTTGGTTTTTATTCTTTTTGCAGTGGAAAATATCCCACATGCACAAGGGATAGACAAATATAATTCTTTTTATTACTAACCACTTTCAACATGTGTCGATGCGTAGTGCATGGAATTGTTCCCCTTGTGAATCCTCCTTGACACCTTATGTAGGTGTTATCCTCATGATTTGTAAGATGATGAATCCTTGGTCCTCAGTGCTCATGGTGTATGTGTGGCTCTTTATCTAGAGTGTCTGATGACATGTGGAATCAAACTAGATATTGGCCCCAAAGGCCAATATTTTTTTTATAAAAAACATTAAATCCTGCGTATTAGTTTGAGAGGTAATATACCAAAAAAAATCCAAATCTTTTACAAAAATCATACAAAAATTGTAAATGATAACACCTTTATATACTAGACTTCTACCAATTTGTCAGTTTGAATATTAAGTCATGGAATGCATTACCGAAATGAGTGATACATAAAGGTAATGCTTTCAGTAGCGACCCTATCTCTAGAAATGTCACATGTGCTACCAAGTCTGATATGTTGGCCAAAGGTAAAAATTTTAACATTGTAGACTTAGGTGCTAACATTGGCTCCACCTGGGGATAGTGTCCTCCTTGCGAGAAACCAAGAACACACAGACCAATGCCTTCTTCCATTTCATTTCACCCTTTGAACCTCTAACTTATTCTGCTCAACTGAAAACAACCATCTTGGAAAACCAAACTAAAATTGAACTCTGCCTTGTTTCCATTAGGCTACGGAGTCATTGTTTATGTTGATCTACTCCAAGACAAACCAAAATGTAAACCAAATTATCAAATATCAAGCTTATTTATGTACATCTCCTACTAATTTAACCAATCAACCTTTCAATCATGTTACATCAAACTTCCAATGCAACCATACAAGGAATGGGTTAACTAGCTAAAACTGACTTTCGTCTTTGAGCACAAAAAGGATAGGAAGAACTGAAAAATATAGGAGAAAAATACAATCTTGAAGCCCATGCTTACAGTCCTAAAATTTTATCCTCAAAAATTCAAAGAAATATATTCCTCTGCTCCATTTCAACTCCATGTAAATTGCCACTAGATCTTGGAAAAAATACTCCTTATGTTGATCAGTGTTATCCTCTATTTCTGATTGAAGAATGTTAAAGACAGGCTCACCAATTTATAGAATTTTGTAGTCAACGTCTTGCAGAGAAGGAAATACTGTGGACTGATATGGTAACTCAATATCATCTCTCACTACCTTCCCAAGAATCTTCTTCGTAACTGTCATATACAGGTTCATTGCTGAGAAATTTCATATGTGTTGATTTGGAAAACTACTCCTCCAAGTCATCTAGATCTTCAACATATTCAGGTTAATCTTCATCAAGGTTTGGAGTAGTAATTTCATCACAATCATAACTACTAGAAATATTTGAGACAATGACAAATGAATCTAGAGCATAGATGATTTTAGGGGCTAACTTTCGCAAATGGGCTATTTTTCCATGGTTTTTCCCAAAAAACGATTCACCATTTTCAATTTTTTTCTAAAAACGATTCACCCAAATTCCATAGAATAAAATTATTTTACCTAAAAAATCGCCAAAATTTTATAGAAAGTATATATAATCCTTATAAATTTGAATATTTTTACAGAACTATCGCCAAACATTTTACATTTTGCATATGAAGGACTAGTAAGATTAGCCCATTTTTATACATTTTAATGTAAATTTCCATCCTTCAAATCATGCTTGATCTAGAGTATTGTTGCCAACATCTTTATCACCAACGAAATCAATAAAATTTTCTTTGAAGATAAAATAACTAGAGAAGGATTCATACGATTAATCCTCCATCTCCTCAACAAAAAACATCTCTTTTATTCTCACTATTAGAAGAATAAATTGAAATTTGAATATAAGATTCAAATTCTTCACAACAATGTTCAAAAAGCATCTCATCTAGATAAAACTTTTTACAATGACCATGAAAAATTGTATGAAACTAATGCAATGAAGAAATGCTAGAAAGAGGTATATATCTATACCAATCACAAGCATCTCCCTCTAGTGAGTAAATGTACATATTCATGAGTACATCCTCATGAGATATATTCAATTGGTGCATAAGTTCATGAAACTCTATTAAGTGCTCTGCATGATTATCGTCCGTACCTCCTTTGAACTTGGGAATATGACCTTACCATTCATATACATGAGGCACTGGATTTGGATAACCAAGAACAAATGAGAAGTCAAAAGGTGCAAACCTTTGAGCCAAAATAAATTCCATTGTTTTAGACATTATGAACTAGTGGAGTCGCCTGAAGATTCTTCAACCATGGAGTCTCCAGGTGAATGATTGTAGTCACTTATGTCTCCAGTTATCATTCACCATCAATAACTAGATTTATTCGTTGTTGTATATTCCATGGAATGATAACTTCGTTCCTCTATCCCCGAAAACGACGTTAAAATATGTTATCCATAAATTTTTCACTAGACCACAATATGGCAAAGCTAGGGCACCTCAGTTATTGAAATAGTTGTTTGGCTTGAATTACATGGATGGGAAAGACAGGGTTAAGAAATATACTAAGCATAATACTGGAATAAATACCAGATCAATGATCAAGACCATTGGTCATGGAGTCTCCTAACATATTTCATGGATCAAAGGGAATTAAACCAGTTATTAGACAAGAGGTTGATAATAGCATGGATATATAGAAGAATAAGGAAAACAAGTATGGAAGACACACACATTACTATCATATCATACTTGCATCATTCATAAGACTCAGTATCCAATAAACATAAATTCTTTCTAAGAATGAATACTAGATATATGAATAAACTCTATAGAAATAGAGTAAGTAAATTAAAGCATAATGAACAAGAAGTCTATAGTGCATAAGTTCTATTCAAATGGGAGGAAAACATGATAGCGAGTATAGACTGATAAACAAGGTCCTCCTAGATCTTTGATGCTTAAATATAGAAAGGAAAAGCTACCCTCATGCTTACAATTGAGAAAAAATAGTCCTGTCATAATCATTTTCTTACCTCCTCTCAAAACTAGATTTACCTCTCCCTTATTATATTACTAATTATAAAATATAGACAAATTAAAATCCATGAGATGTTGCTACCTTTCTAGAAACAATTTTTACCAATAAACTAAAGATAAATAAAATCTAATTTGTCACAGAAAATTAGGAACTGTTGGAGTCAAATTATCTTCAATGAAATATTTTGACTTCCACCTACTTACAGACTACCTGGAAATATGGAACTGATTGATGAGCATGTTGGATCGATCCTTCCTTGGAAGTTGTTAATTGCCTTCAAATATGGAGAGTATTTGTAGTTGTTGATTTTGTGCCTGGAAATATGGGATCGATTTCAATTTATGTCCCATTGTGGCTTATTCTGAATCTGCTTGAAAGATGAAGATAAGGATTTTAGAGAGCTCGATACCTATGCCAGGAATTCAAGATTTCACTTTATCGATATCTACTTTGCCTCATGATACTCTTCCACATATTGATATGAAAAAACAATGGATCTTTCATGTCTTCAAGAGGCTCCTTCTCTAGGATCTACAAATCAAATACTCGCAAGCTCCACCATATGAGCATATAACCCTTTAATAATCAAATGCCTTGAAATTTGGGTGCACTTCTTAACAAAATACAAATCGAACTATTTTTATTCCCTAGTTTGTCCATCCAATTCGAAATTGAACAAGAGAAAGAGTAAAATCACTATCCCAAACTAGAACAAAAAAACCCTTTTGCAATTTCTCATCATTGGCCATACTGCAATCTAAATATTCATAATCCAAAACAATGGTGTAAAGACAAGATACCCCACTCCATTAAATAATTTTTTAATTTCCATTTGAGATGGATTTTGAACAACCTGTGCTCAAAATTTATCTTAGCTAAATGAACTAATTTGGCCGCAAAGATGCCTCCATATGTTCTCATAGGCCTCACTATTTTTTCTTGTGAGGACTAAAAGATATATATTGTCATTACTATTTTTAAAATAGAACCTATGCCCAACAGTTCATAAATCCCTCTGAAGCATCATTCTCTGAGAATCTCAAATGTATTACTATTGCTTTAGAAACCTTCACCAAATTGCAATATTGACACCTACAACTTGGCATCATACAATATCTTGACTTCTCTCCACTAAAATTCATTGATTACACTTGGCACTTTATCCTTGATGTATTTTAATGCTTGAGGGTTTTATGGTTTCCCTTGATAATGGAAGTTGTTTTTCCACCCGTGAGCTCTTGTATTATCATTTTTTATTTCTCCTTCACGCACCTATGGACACACTTGGAATTCGCAGTTCTCACCTATCATATGCACAAAACTCGGCCAACTATTCTCAGGAAATTTTTCATTTGAACTTGAGCTCGAGATGCTTGGCATTTGGTTTTTATTCTTTGTGCAGTGGGAAATATCCCACATGAACAATGGATAGACAAATAGATTGCTTTATATTACAAAATTCTTTCAACTTGTATCGACGCATAGTGCATGGCCTTTGGCTCCTTGTGACTCTTCCTTAGTGCCTTATGTGGGTGTTATTGTTCCACATCAAAATTTCTCACTTCGATAATGTCACATTCTCATTGTCGTAAGTGTCGTAAGTTTCGTACTTTTTTCGCAAGTGTCGTAAATGTCTCATTTTCATCACAGAAGTGTCACATTGCGAATGAAACCATGAGAAAACTTGATATTACCCCTAAAACATGTTAGAACAAGAATCCACATCATTTGACAGAGGAAACAAAGTGTTTTTCTATGAGAATTGGTCATCTTGACCATTTTTGGAATATCAATGCTCCCCTTATCATATGCAGGGAGTGCTAGCATTCTCTGTCTATCTAGCAGGGAGAGTTATAGCACTTTGTTTCCCGTTGTAAAGGAGCGTTGATTGGTTGAGAAAATATTGGGAAGAAATCCCATTTTTCTCTAAGGACATCTAGGGATGATTCAGGTTGGTTTGGCTCGAATCTAACCCTTAGGCTACATACAAGGGAGATACCACAACTAATGGAGTCGTATCCTAAACTAATCGTAAACATAGCCAAGGTGGTTGGGTGTTCCAAATTCTATAAATGGAGGCATTTGCATGGTGAACAAGGAGGAAAATAATTTGCAAAAGAATTTTCATTCTGATCATGGATATTTCAAGCAAGGGGTTGGCCGGGGAGGACTTGGTGAGGTTGTTGCAACACCATCCATGATTGTAAGTATTTCTTTAAAGTTCTCATAAATATACTTGGGATATTCCCTTCAATCTTGTGTATTCTTACATGTGCTTTTCAATCTTGGTAGATGAATTTATTTAATATAATATCATAGAGTAGGATTACTTTGTCTCTCTTTGTTGTCCATTTTATTAAATGTATCAAGTTGTGTTGAAGAGTTTGGAGATCAAACTCCGATTCAGAGCAACAAGGATGAACTACAGAATAAGGTGCATCACACTTTCTTCCATCTCTTTCTTTTTCTGATTAGTTAAATTGAATTCAAAGGGATGTTAGTGTCCATTTTTGTTTTTCTATCTTAGTATCAGGGGTCTAGAATCCAAGGGAAGATTCATCTGTCCATAGGGGAATTATTTTGTGTCCGCAAAGGAATTATTCTATAACAACTATCCTCATGATTTGGAATATCATGAATCCTTGGTCCTCGATGCCCATGTTGTATGCTTGGATATTGGTCTTGGGTGCTTGATGAGATGTCGAATCAAATTGGAGATTGGCCCCAAAGTCCAATATATTTTTTTATAAAAAACATTAAAACCCTGCATATTAGCCCGACAGGTAATATACCAAACAAAATCCAAATATTTTACAAAAATCATAAAAAAATGTAAATGATAACACCTTTATATACTAAAATTATAACAATTTGTGAGTTTGAAGATGAAATCATGGCATGTTCTATCGAAATGCGCAATACAGAAAGGAAATGTTTCGGTAGATGCCATGTCTCTAAAAATGTCACATGCGCTACCAAGTCTGATATCTTGGCAAAAGGTCAAAATTTTAGCATTGTAGACTTAGGTGATAACATTGGCTCCACCTAGGGATGGTGTCCTCCCTGTGAGACACCAAGAACACATAGACAAATGTATTCGTCTATTCCATTGCAACCTATGACCCTGTAACTTATTCTAATCAACTGAAAAAAACAACCATGTTGGAAAACCAAACTGAAATTGAACTCTTCCTTGTTTACATTGGGCTATGGAGTCATTATTTATGTTGATCTACTGCAATCCAAACCAAAATATAAATCAAATTCTCTAACGGTAATATTATTTATTTACATCTTCTACTAAGTTAACCAATCAACCTTTCAATCATGTTACATCAAACTTCCAGTGCAACCATTCAAGGTACTGGTTAACTAGCAGAAAATGACTTCCATCTTTAAGCACAAATAGGATAGGAGAAACTGAAAAATATAGGAGAAAAATAATTTCTTGAATCCCATACTTACAGTTCTCCAATTATACCCTTAAAATCTTAAAGACAGTACATTCTCTTCTCCATTTTGACTTCATGTAGATGGCTACTGGATCATGAAAAGAATAAAAGTGTTGCTTCTGTTAATTGGTAAAATCCTCTATTTCTGATTGAAGTATGTTAATAACAAGCTTGCAAATTTCTGGAAAATACCAATCCACATTTGTTGGAAAATAAGACATTAGTGGTTGATCTAGTAGATCTTCATTTTTAGCTGTTGCAATTGATATCATCTAAACATTGTCTCTTTCACTGTTTTCCCAAGTTTCAGATCCATAAATATTATAGACAAGGTTACCTCTAAGAGGTTCCATATGTGTTGAAATAGACATATGCTCCTCATCATACGAGTATTCATCATATACAGGATGGTCATAAAAAAATTATGAATCTTGACATTCAGAAATCTTCGTTTCATGATACTCTAGCAATAATGATTGAATTTTAACAACCTGATCTTCGTAAGAATTTAGAACAACAATTTCATCATAGCAATAATTACTAGAAACATTTGGTGCGATGACAAATGCATCTAGAGTAACGTTGCCAACATATTTATCATTAAAGAAATAAATAAAATCTTCTTCCAAGATCGAAGAAGTAGAGAAGGATTCATGTGATTCCTCCTCCATTTCTTCAACAGAATCAACTCTTTCATTTTCACTATCACAAGAATTAATAATTGAATGTTGGATATAGGATTCAAACTCTTCACAAAAGTGTTCAAATAGAAACTCATATGGATAAAACTTTTTACAATGATCATGAAAAACTGTATGAAACTCTTGCAATGAAGAAATGCTAAAAGGTGCTAGATATTTATACCACTCACGAGCATCTCCCTCCAGTGAGTACATGAACATATTCATTAACACATATTCATTCATGATATCCCATTGATGCATAAGTTCATGAAATTTAAGCAAATGTTATGTTGGATTATCATCTTTTCTCTCTTTAAATATGGGAAGGCATTCTCCCCATTCCTCCACAGTAGGGACAACATTTGGAAAACCAGGAATATCAGCAAAATAAAAAGGAGCAAACCTCAAAGTTATAATAGAATTCATCCGAGAATCAGATGAATTTTGCATTCTGAACCAATGGAGCCACTAATGGATTCTTCAGTCATGGAGTCACCAAGTAAATGATTTGCAGTCAATGTTCAATGCCTAATCCTTGATCACCCTTGATAATTAGAGCTAATAATTGTCATTCTCCCAGGTAAATATTTCTTCGTTACTCTGTTCCCTGACAACGATGCCAAAAGATGTTATACCTTAAAGTCTGCACTAGACTGCTATGGAACAAAGCTAGGGCACCTCAGTTATTGCAATGGTTTTGTATTTGGTTTATAGGTATATCAAGGAGGTTGGATGGGTTAAGGATATGATAAAACTCATCAACTGGATCTCAAAAGATTGGCAATACCTCATATAGTCAAGGGCATTCACTTTGATGATTAGATGAATTAATAATTGAATATAGGAGACATGGCGAAAGAAACATAAGCGAGTAACATGTTTACTAAAGTGAAGAATATTTCCAAGTTCAAAATATCATTTTAAACCTTAAACATATATTTGAATATAATTTACAAAGACAGGTAATTGGAAGCAAAATCTTCGAGAGTGTATGTTTTCATAGTTTGTCATGATGTTTGTTGATATTTTTGGATATAAACTATGTTGAGAGTTTCAAAATGTCCTACGTTTCGAGTGGACACTCCACCCATCATCAGGGACAAAAGCCAATAATAATGGTAGAAAATAACATTGATCGTAATATTTTAAAGGAGATTTGTGATTAGACTGTTAGGAGGAGGTAAATGAAAATTTGAAAAATCAATTAGTCATTGAGAAGAGGTAATTGAAAAGATATAAATAAATTGGTCAATGGCCGTTGAGATATTAAATTAATAACAAATTTAGAAGGAAAAACAAAGAGGGTAAAAGTTACAAAAAGGATATGAAGAACTGAAAGATATAGGAGAAAAATACAATCTTGAAGCCCATGCTTACAGTCCTAAAATTCTATCCTAAAAAAATCAAAGAAATATAGTCCTCTACTCCATTTCAACTCCATGTAAATTGCCACTGGAGCTTGGAAAAAATACTCCTTATGTTGATCAGTGAAATCTTTTATTTCTGATTGAAGAATGTTAAAGATAGACTCACCAATTTCTAGAATTTTTTGGCCAATGTCATGTAGATAAGGAAACATTGTGGACTGATATAGTAACTCAACGTCATCTCTCTCACCACCTTCCCAAGAATCTACTTTGTAGTTTTCATATACATGGTCATTACTGAGGAATTTCATATGTGCTAATTTGGAAAACTACTCCTCCAAGTCATCTAGATCCTCATCATATTTAGGCTGATCTTCATCAAGGGTTGGAGTATTGATTTCATCACAGTCATAACTACTAGAAACATTTGAGACGATGAAAAATGCATATAGAGTATTGCTTCCAACATCTTTATCACCAAGGAAATCAATAAAATATGCTTTTAAGATTGAATAACTAGAGAAGGATTCATGTGATTCATCCTCCATATCCTCAACAAAAACATCTATTTTATTCTCACTATTGGAAGAATAAATTGAAATTTGAATATACGATTCAAATTCTTCACAACAATGTTCAAAAAGCAACTCAACTAGATAAATGTTTTTACAATGATCATGAAAAATTGTATGAAACTCCTACAATGAAGAAATGATATAAAGAGGTAGAGATCTATACCAATCATGATCATATCCCTCCAATGAGTACATGAACACATTCATGAGTACATCCTCATGAGATATATTCAATTACTTCATAAGTTCATGAAAATCTAATAAGTGCTCTGCATGATTATCATCTATACCTCCTTTGAACTTGGGAAGATGAACTTACCGTTCATCTGCATGAAGAACTCTATTTGGATAAGCAAGAATAAATGAGAATTCAAAAGGTGCAAACCTTCGAGCCAAATAGCTTCAATTGCTTTGGACATTCTGAACTAGTGGAGTCGCCTGAAGATTCTTCAACCATGGAATCACCAAGTAAATGATTGTAGTCACTTCTGGCACCAGTTCTTGTTCACCATCAATAACTATTTGTATTCGTTGTCATACATCGGATGGAATAATAAATTCATTCCTCCATCCCTGACAACAATGCCAAAATATGTTATCCCTAAATTTTTCACTCGACCGCAATATGGAAAAGCTAGGGCACCTCATTTATTGCAATAGTTGTTTGGTTTGAATTGCATGGATGGGAAAGACAAGGTTAATAAATATACTAAGCATAATACTGGAATAAATACAATATCAGTGATCGAGACTATTGGGCATGGACTCTCCTAACATATTTCATGGATCGAAAGCTATTAAACCAGTTATCAAACAAGAAGTTGATAATATCATGTATAGATAGAAGAATAAGGAAAACAAATATGGACAACACACACATTTCTATCAGATCAGACTTGCATCATCCATAAGACTCAATATCAATAAACATAAATTCTTTCTGAGAATGAATACTAGATATATGAATAAACTTTACAAAAACAAAGTAAGTACACTAAATCATAATTCACAAGAAGTTTGTAGCGCATACGTTGTATTCAAATAAGAGGAAAAAATAATGTGAGAACATGATAGAAAGTACAAATTGATAAACAAGGTTCTTATAGATATCTGATAGTGAAATATAGAAAGGAAATGCTACCCTCAGGTTTACAATTGAGAACAAGCAGTCCTACCAGAGTCTTTTTCTTACCTCCTCTCAAAGAAAGATTCCCCTCTCTCTTATTACATTACCAATGATAAAATATAGATAAATTAAAATCCATGAGTTGTTGCTACCTTTCTGGAAACATTTTTTACCAATAAACTAAAGATTAATAATATTTAATTTGTCATAGAATATTAGGAATTGTTGGAGTCAAATTCTCTTTAATGAAATCTTTTGAATGCCACCTACTTATGGACTGCCTGGAAATATGGAGCTTATTGTTGAGGATGTTGGATCAATCCCTCCTTGGAAATTGTTAATTTCCTTCAAATATGGAAATGATTTGTAGTTGTTGATTTTATGCCTGGAAATATGGGATTGATTTCAATTTATGTCCCACTGTGGCTTATTATGAATCTTCTTGAAAAATGAAGATAAGGATGTTAGCTATCTCGATATCTATGCCGATAATTCTGGATTTCACTTTATCAATATGTTATTTTCCTTATGATACTCTACCACATGTAGATATGAAAAATCAATATATCTGTCATGTCTTCGAGAGTCTCATTATTTGATATCTGCAAATAAAATACTTGCAAGCTCCATCATATGATCATATAACCCTTTAACAATCTGATGCTTTGAAATTTGGGTGCACTTCTTAATAAAAGACAAAGTGAACTATTGTTATTCCCTACTTTTTCCATCCAATTCAAAATTGAACAGGAATAAGAATAAAATCACTATCCCAAACTAGAAAACAAAAACCCTGCTCATTATTGGCCATACTACAATATGAATCTTCACAATCCAAAACAATGGTGTAAAGACAAGATACCCTGCTCCATTATTTTTTTTTAAATTTACATTTGAGGGGAATTTTGAACAACCTGTGCTCAAACGTTATCTCAGCTAAATGAACTAATATTTCCACAGACACCTCCATATGGTCTCACAAGACTCGCTCATTTTTCTTGTGAGGACTACAGGATATATATTGTCATTACAATTGTTAAAAGAGAACCTATGCCCAAGAGTTCATAAATTCCTCTAAAATATCATTCTTCGAGAATCTCAAATATATTATAGCACCTAAGAAACCTTCACCAAATTGAAATATAAACATCTACAAATTGGAATAATACAATCTCTTGACTTTTCTCTGCTTAAATTCATTGATTACACTTGTCACTTTATGCTTGATGTATTTTAACACTAGAGGGTTTGATGGTTTTCCTTGATACTATAAGTTATTTTTCCACCTGTGAGCTCTTGTATTATCTTTTGATATTTATTTGTCAAGCACCTGTAGACGCACTTGGAATTTGTATTTCTCACATGTCATGTGCAAAAAATCGAGATGACTATTCTTAGGGTATTTTTCATTTGAACTTGGGCTCAAGATGCTTGACGTTTGGTTTTTATTATTTGTGCAGTGGGAAATATCCCACATGCACAAGGGATAGAAAATTATATTGCTTTATATTACCAACCACTTTCAAATTGTATCGACACGTAGTGCATTGCCTTTGGCCCCTTGTGACTCCTTGGTGCCTTATGTGGGTGATATTCTTGTGATTTGTAATATGATTAATCCTTGGTCCTCGGTGCCCATGGTGTATGCTTGGATCTTGGTCTTGGGTGCTTGATGACATGTGGAATCGAATTGGATATTGACCCCAAAGGCCAATATTCTTATTTATAAAAAACATTAAAATCATGCATATTATCCAAGAGGAAATATACCAAACAAAATCCAAATCTTTTACAAAAATCATAAAAAAAATTGTAAATGCTCTAACAATTTGTTAGTTTGATTATATTCTTTTTTATAAAAAACATTAAAATCATGCATATTATCCCGAGAGGAAATATACCAAACAAAATCCAAATCTTTTACAAAAATCATAAAAAAAATTGTAAATGCTAACACTTTTATATCTAGACTTCTAACAATTTGTTAGTTTGAAGATCAAGTCATGTCATGCACTACTGAAATGCGTGATACATAAATTAAATTCTTTTGTTTTATAAAAAACATTAAAAGCATG